>OZ002731.1:24701391-24942658 GCA_963924305.1 Polygonum maritimum | reverse complement strand
ACTGATGTCTCTCATTTTGGTGGTGTTTTAGTAGTTAATTTCCCTTGTAAATAAGTGTTTTTCATTCCTTTCCTTGTTAGTTTCGTTCCTTGTTAGCTTAGTTCCCGGTTTTCTTCAAGATTCGGAAACTATGCGAGTTTGTTATGTTTTGTAGGTAAAATGGCGCATTTGAGGACGTTTTGGAGGAGTATCTAAGGAGGAGCTAAGCAAGGGAGCTAAGGAACGGAAGAGCCATGCAAAGAATGAAGAGGAACTCAAGGAAAACCAAGAAGAGAAGAAGGACCGAGACCCAGGACCGAGATACTACCAAGTCGGGCCCGAGTTCGAGCACCAGAGTACAGGACCGACGTTCCCAACGTCGGGCCCGATGTCTGCCCGCGTCGGTCTGAGTCGGCGAATTAGAGGATTGGGCTCCAAGGCACAATGTTGTGATCTTTCAATTTTGCCCTTCTTCTAATTTGGAATTCCTTGGTCCCTAATCAAGAGAAGAGGATAATTAGAGGTGATTAGAGAGGATTAGGGGAGAAGAATCACACACACACCAAAAATCACTCTCAAAGGCTCAAGGAAGACTTGGAGAGCAAGGAGATAAAAGATGGAGGAGGAGAGAGAGAGATCGGTGGAGCTAGAGAGGAGATTAGTGAGTTTGTACTTGTTTTGCGTTGGTTTTAGTAGAATTAAGACTTGGATCTTGTGAAACCCTTTGGATTTGAATGCAATTTAGCTTTGGGTTGAGATTGATGATTGAGATTTGCATGATTTGCCATTTGATTGCTTTTTACTCTTACCTGATGAAGTAGATTCCATAGTCTTGGGCTATGGGGGAAACCCCTAGCTAGGATTGGGTAGGAACCCCCAATTCCATAGCCTTGAGTGCTTGATCTATGAATCCTCTCTACATTGAGCTTCAATTCTCTTGTGGAAACAAGGAACCTAGGGCTTGTGATTGGTAAGAGTAAGCGGAAGCAATCTCGAACCCATCACTAGACCTAGCATCGAAGGTGAGTGGAAACTCCCTTGGGTCGAAGTGTAGAGTGGAGGGATCGAAGGCTAGCAACCTCGATCTCATAAGGATCAACACTTATTGGCTGAATTGGGGTGGAATTACCCAAGTCTAGTTAGGGAAGGAACCCAAAAACCCAAGACCGATCTACTATTTTTGCCTAATCGAAGTACCCAGAACATCGGGCCCGACGTTGTGTGTGTCGGTCCCGGCCAAATCAACCTTGATCCACCCTCGGACCGAAGTGACCAGTGTCGGTCCGAGGTGATTCCTTTTGATTTTCCTCATTTTGCCTTTCTTTTACCTCTTTTTAGTCTTTCGGGTACTCTCAACGCACGAACTCCCGTGTGTTCGACACCCTACCTCTCTTACTACAATTGGGGTTCGGTTTATAAATTTAGATTTTGATATCATCCGATCCGGACTATACCCCATCAGCTACCTTATAGCTAAGAGAGTTAGGTTTCTTGTTAGGCTGAAAGGAGTGTTACTAGTGAGGCTAGGGACGCACGCTTAGCTCAGAGAATTGTAACGACTCGCCTAAGTTGTAAGGACTCTCTCTGAATAAGATAAGGACGGTTATTCGAAAATCCTCCAACGGAGGTAGAGGTTTACCCACAAGACTAGTTGGTCTTAGTGGGGTTCCTCTCTAAATACTTGTGTCCACTTATCCCGTTAAGTCTTCTTTCCGCTGCACTAAAGGACGCCCTTAACCCAGTTAAGGACGCCCTCATTAACTGACTTACGATCCAACAGATAATAATACTAAACAATGGTCATTATCTCTAAGCATAATAATCCTAATCAAATTATTAGCAAACAAGTTTGTTCCCAACGATTATTGTGATAACGGAAAGCAATTTCACGATTATCGAGTAAGGAAACGAAGAACCATCCACTTGCCTTAAGACGTTCTTAAAAGCGTTAATCGAGGCGTGGAGTCGAGGCTAGCAAGGCCCTAGACAAGGCCTAAGACAAGGCAAGAGGCAAGGCAAAGGCAAGGCACGGCCCGAGCAACGGCTAGGCAACGGCCCGGGACAAAATGCAAGCAAGGGTGCTGGCGGCGGGCGCTGCCCCCTTGGCGGCGATCGCTTCCCCTGTATGTGTCGACGATGTGATTTTGCAAGCTTCTTCCGATCAGCTCCGACCACCTTTCGTCGAGCTTTTGCCAACAGTAGCAAGAAGGAGACTTTAACTTTGTAATGGAAGAGGTTTCAAAGGGAGAGAGGAGAGATTTGGATGCCTTAATCCATCATCTTCAACCCCTATTTATAGTGTTCAACCTCCATAACAATCCAAAAGAGAGAGTGGACTTCTAGCCTAACAAGCCAAAAGGGGTTGACAATCCATAGTTGACATTGCCCAAAAGGTGTTAAGATTGATCTCCAAGCAATACTACATCAGACCCCAAAACCCCGGCACCCAGAATATAAGTGTTCGTCGAGCCACTTGCGTCTGCAGCAAAGCGGCGGTCGCTGCCATTTTGGCGGCGGTCGCTGCCTTTTGGGGACTGGGCAACGTCTTGGTAAAATTGGCATAACGTTTTGGATAATTATCGGAATTGCCTCAAATTTTGAGGGATGAAACTAGACTCCTTTATCTACCATTAGGTCTTGGAACTACACGATTCCGAGCTCTAATGAAGGTTTTATGAACTTTTGAAGTTAAGGTGTCCGTTTAGCGTTATCCAACACTATTCGGTTAATCGGGTGACCATTGCCCTTTCTCTTGTCATTCCAAAGACAAAATTGAGTCATAAAACTAAGGAGAATTTCATAATCCATTTTATAAAATTTGCGGATATTACATAGAGTAGCGTCCTTGCAAATATGAAGTTAATGCATGATAGTCCTTAAATACTTAGAATCTACTAAACATAGCCAATCATTGAGAGAATAGTAGAACGGGACTTGCTACTTAAAGGTTATCATCCCCAAGAGCAACCTGAGATGCTCAAAGGGACGTCTATCAACCGCCTTAGTGAAAATATCAGCTACTTGGTCCTCAGTCCTCACATGCCCCATACTAATAAGTCCTAGTTCAACATTATCACGCAGGAAATGATGCCTTATATGAATATGCTTTATGCGAGAATGAAAAACAGGATTCTTAGCAATTTCAATAGCACTAGTGTTTTCACAAAGAATAGGAATAGTTTCAAGAGATATACCATAGTCCTCAAGTTGATATTTGATCCAGATGACTTGTGAACAGCACGAGGCAACAACAACGTACTCAGCTTCCGCAGTTGAAAGCGCCACAGAGTTCTGTTTCTTAGATCCCCAAGAGACTAAGCATGAACCAAGAAATTGAGCCATTCTCGAAGTGCTTTTTCTATCGATCACATGACCAGCATAATCAGCGTCCGAGTAGCCAACAAGCTTGAGGGATGACTTCCTTGGATACCAAAGACATAGATCGTCGCGTCCCTTGAGATATCTAAAGATTCTCTTGACTTCTTGCATGTTGGACTCCTTTGGATTCGCTTGGAAGCGTGAACACAAGCAAATGGGAAACATGATGTCTGGACGGCTTGCGGTCAAATAGAGCAAAGAACCAATCATTCCTCCGTATAGCTTTTGATCAACGTCCTTCCCTAGTTCATCTGTGTAAAGACGCAAGTTGGGAGAACATTGAGTAGCAACAAGCTTGGAAGTATTCATGTCGTACTTCTCGAGTATGTCGCGAACGTACTTTTGCTAGTGAATGCGCGTCCCATCCTTGAGTTGATTTATTTGAAGCCCAAGGAAGAAGTTAAGTTCTCCTATGAGCGACATCTCAAACTCGCTACCAAAGACTATGTCATCAACATAGACTTGGGCAATCAAAATATCCTTGTGGACTTTCTTTATAAACAAAGTTTTATCAATTGAACCTCTTGTCTAACCATTTGACAAAGAAAATGACGCAAACCTGTCGTACCATGCACGAGGAGCTTGCTTGAGTCCATAAAGAGCTTTGTCGAGGTAGTACACATGATCTGGGTGAGAGGCGTCCTCAAAGCCAGGGGGCTGAGCAACATACACTTCCTCCTTCAGTTTTCCATTGAGAAAGGCTGTCTTGACGTCCATTTGAAATAACTTGAATCCTTTGTGAGCGGCAAAGGCAATAAGGAGACGGACGGTCTTAATTTTAGCAACAGGAGCAAAGGTTTCATCATAGTCAATGCCTTCCTCTTGCTTGAATCCTTGAGCCACCAATCTTGCCTTGTTCCTTGACACGCGTCCACTCTCATCAAGTTTGTTTCTAAACAACCAGCGCGTCCCTATGATATTTTTGCCTTTGGGACGAGGGACGAGGGTCCAAACTTTGTTTCTTTCAAACTGATTAAGTTCTTCTTGCATTGCTTGAATCCAATCAGCGTCCTGGAGTGCTTCCTTTATGTTTTTGGGTTCCACCATGGACACAAAAGCGTTGAAAGCACAAAAAGCCAAATTTGCACTCTGGTACTTGCTTGCAGCTGATCTTGTCTGAACTCCTTTTGAGACATCTGAAACAATCTGCGTACTTGGATGATCCCGTGAGACGCGGGACTCTCTTTGAAAGAGTTGAGCAAACCTTGGGTCAATATCACCACTAGAATCATCATCGTCATCTTGAGCATCGTCCTCAGTGTGTTCCCCCTCAGAGAGAGCGTCCACACCATGGCGTTGCTCACCTTGTTGACTTGATTTGGCCACATCTTGTTGAACAGGAGATTCACTACAAGAGGGAACTCCTTGATCAAGCTAGGAGCGTCCACTGAGACTTCTTCTGTATTTGCGTTGCCGTCCTTAGGAACATAGTATTTTCCCGAGGACCAACCATCAACTTCGTCTTCAGAGTCGTCCTGTTGTTGTGAGGAAGAGCGTTCTTTCTTAATTGATTTTTCTTTATGAGAAGAACTCTCTTTGAACACAACATGAATACTCTCCTCAAGCTTAAGAGTCCTTTTGTTGAAAACTCTATAGGCTTTGCTTGTGAGGGAGTACCCAAGAAATATGGCTTCATCACTTCTTGCGTCAAACTTTCCAAGTTTTTCTTTGTCGTTGTTGTAAACAAAACACTTGCATCCAAACACCCTTAGATAATCAATGCGAGGCTTCCTTCCATTCAACAACTCATAAGATGTTTTCTTTAGCAAAGGACGAATCATGGCACGATTGATGATATAGCATGTAGTAGCAATGGCTTCAGCCCAAAAGTACTTGGGGACGCCATTCGCTATTAACATTGTTCTTGCCATATCCTCTAGCGTCCTGTTCCTTCTTTCCACAACACCATTTTGTTGAGGAGTCCTTGGAGCTGAGAAGTTGTGGGAGACGCCGTTTTGATCACAGAAGGCCAGGAACTCTGAGTTTTAGAACTCTGTCCCTTGGTCTGATCGTATGGATTTCAGGTGCGTCCTAGAGCAACTTCCACTTGTTTGATGAAGATTTTGAAGGCGTTGCAACAATCTGCTTTTGACACCAAGAAAAGAACCCAAGTGAATCGAGAAAAATCAACTACGAGAACGTATATGTACCTCTTTCCACCGTAGCTCATCGTCCTCATTGGTCCACAAAGATCCATATGAAGAAGTTCCAAAGGCTTCTTCGCACTCACTTTATTTTTGGACTTAAAGGACGTTCTTGTTTGCTTTCCTTTGATACAAGCTTCACATTGTTCAATCTTTTCAGGATCAATTCAGGGAAGTCCCTTTACAAGATTTCGTTGGTGTAGCTTGAGGATTGTGCCTAGTCCAGCATGAACAAGACGGCGATGTCAGAGGTCAGCGTCCTCAATTGAAACAGTTAGACAAAATCAGTAGCAGGCTTGAACTCTTGATTGAAGATGTAAACATTATTCTGGCGTACTCCTTTGAGAACAACTTTGTTTGTTTTCTTGTTGATAACAAGGCATTCCTTTGAGTCAAATGTGACTAGGTTTTCACCTTGATCACACATTTGAGAGACACTAAGGAGATTGAAGCCAAGTCCTTCAACAAGACTAACATTTGATGCTTTGATGGACGAATTCAGAATTGTAGTTCCCGTCCCTTTGATCTTTCCTTTGCCCTTGTTGCCAAACGAGATAGTTCCTCCCATGGCACTATTTTGGATAGAAATGAGATGGATGTGGCTTCTTGTCATGAGATTTGAGGCGCCACTGTCAATGATCCACGGGCGTCCTCTCACTTCCACCTATCAAAACAAAGTTAGTTTTTGGCGAACCAGGCAAGGTGTTCCTGATGTCTCACATTTTGGTGGTGTTTTATAGGTTAATTTCCCTTGTAAATATGTGTCTTTTGTTCCTTTCTTTGTTAGTTTTGTCCCTTTTTAGCTTAGTTCCCGGTTTTCTATGAGATTCGGAGACTACGCGAGTTTGTTGTGTTTTGTAGGTAAAATGGCACATTTGAGGACGTTTTTGGAGGAGTTTCTAAGGAGGAGCCAAGCTAAGAAGCAAAGGAGCGGAAGAGCCATGGAAAGATCGAAGAGGAACTCAAGGAAAACCAAGAAAAGAAGAGGATCGAGGCCCAAGACCGATGTCCCAACAAGTCGGACCCGAGTTTGGGGCACCAGAGGCTCGGACCGATGTTGGCAACGTCGGGCCCGAGGTTCCCCCGCATCGATCCAAGTCGGCAAAGGAGAGGATTGGGCTCCAAGGCACATTTTGGTGAACTTCCACTTTTGCCCTTCTTCTAATTTTGGAATTCCTTGGTCCCCAATCCAAGAGGGAGGATAATTAGAAGAGATTAGAGAGCATCTAACAAGAATCCCACACCTAATCACTCTCAAAGGCTCAAGGAAGACTTGGAGAGAAAGGAGAAGAGAGGAAGAGGAAGAGAAGAGGAAATCGGTGGAGCCTAGGAGGAGATTAGTGAGTTTGAGTTTGTTTTGCTTTGGTTTTGTGGAATTGAGACTTGGATATTGTGAACCCCTTTGATTTGAATGCAATTTAGCTTTGGATTGAGTTTGATGTTTGAGATTTGCTTGTTTTGCCACTTGCTTGCTTTTTACTCTTACATGATGGAGTAGATTCCATAGTCTTGGGCTATGGGGGAATCCCCTAGCTAGGATTGGGTGTGAACCCCCAATTCCATAGCCTTGAGTGCTTGATCTATGAATCCTCTCTACATTGAGCTTTAATTCTCTTGTGAGAACGAGAGATCTAGGGCTTGTGGTTGGTAAGAGTAAGCGAAAGCGATCTCGAGCCCATCACTAGACCTAGCATCGAAGGAGGTGAAAACTCCCTAAGGTCGAAGTGTAGAGTGGAGGGATCGAAGGCAACAACCTCGATCTCATAAGGATCAACACTTATTGGCTGAATTGGGGTGGAATCACCCAAGTCTAGATAGGGAAGGAACCCAAAAACCCAAGACCGATCTACCAAATTTGCCAAATCGAGTTACCCAGTACATCGGGCCCGACGTTGTGTAAGTCGGTCCCGGCCAAAATCTCCTCGATCCATCCTTGGACCGAAGTGACCTGTGTCGGTCCGAGGTGATGCCTTTGATTTTCCTTGTTTTTGCCTTTCTTTTGCCTCTTTTAGTCTTTTTGGTACTCTCAACGCACGAACTCCCGTGTGTTCGACACCCTACCTCTTTTACTACAATTGGGGTTCGGTTTATAAATTTAAATTTTGAGACCCTCCGATCCGGAACCCATAAGAATTTTGGCGCCGTTGCCGGGGAGTTCTACTTGTTTGAGGTACCGTTTTTTTTTTGTTGAGTCTTTGAATTTGGTAGTGATTTGGGTGAGGGATTAGCCCAAACCCCTTGTTTGTTTTGATTCGATTTTTGTTTGTGTCATTGGTTGTAGGTGTATGCGAGCTCGTTCCGCCCGAGGAACACTTGAGTTCGACATTGTGTGTGATCCGGAGAGCATCATCAAACAAGCTCGAAAGAAGGAAAGAATGGTGGACCAAGCACAATGTGATGAGGAGGTTGATAGGATGAGGGCCGTCATGGGTCGAATGCAACTTGAGATGGAGAACCGAGATGCCGAGGCTAGAAGAGAGCGTGAGCAAAGGATGAGATTGGAGGCTCAAATCAACACCCAACCCCGGAATGCTAGGCAATACATGCATCCGGAGTTGAAGGTGCCGGAACCGGCCATTGTCTTGCCGGAGGTGTCAAAGAACTTCGAGATCAAAACTCAATTCATCTCACTCATCAAGAGGGACCAATTTCAAGGGAGACCGAATGAGTACCCGATCGAGCATGTGAAGCAATTCAAGGATCTATGTGAGACCATCTCGACGGATGATGAGACGCTTGAGTACGTGTTACTCAAGGCCTTCAAGTGGTCGTTGGGAGGCAAGGCATTGCATTGGTTGGAGAGTCAAGCACCTCGATCCATCACATCATGGAGGGCTCTCAACGAAGCATTCTTGATGAATTTCTTTCCGCCAACCAAGACAACGGAGCTTAGAAGGAAGATAGCAAGCTTTCAACAAGGAGCCCACGAGCCACTCTTTGAGGCTTGGGATCGGTTCAAGGAAATGTTAAGGCAATGTCCAACACATGGGCAAGAACCTTATGTTCTTCAAGACATATTTTTCCAAGGAATCAACCCCACCACCAAGGACAAGTTGAACCTTCACACCGATTGTGGGTTCATTGATTTGCCACCGGAGCAAGCATGGGAGTTGCTAGACAAACTCTCCGATTACGAAGCCATGTATGGAGTGAGTCAAGTGAACAAGGAGGCAAGAGTCCAAGGAGAAGGTGCAAAGAGGCTCTACGATCCAAAGAATGAAGAGGTGGATAAAGATGTGAAGATCCAATTCCTTGAGGATGAGTTGAGCAAGATGAGGAGGAAGATGAGTCATCTCCAACAAACCACAAGAGCATGTGAAGAATGTGGTTCTTTGAAGCATGGAGCCCAAGAATGTCCCAATGAGCGCCAAGTTCGTTTGGCCGAGCAAATTGAGGAGGCACATTATGTTCAAAGAAACTATGGAGGAAGAGCCAACTTCAACAATGGAGGGAATGGAAGGTGGAACCAAGGCCAAGCCAATGGCTACAACAACAACTACAACCAAAATGAGCCAAGGGCCCAACCACCACCATACCGACCTCCGGGATTCTATGAGCAAACTCCACAATGAGCACAAGATATGAGAGGCGAGTTCAAGGACTTTAAGAATCAATTAACCAATGTGAGAGAAGAGTTGATGAAATGGGTGCCTAATTCAAGGAGTTTGGTGTATGGAGAAGACAAGTGGACAACCAACTTGTTCACATGGCGAATCAACTTCCAAGAGAGGAAGGGAGACTCCCGGGCCCGACCCGAGGAGAATCCCGTGCCCCACAACAACAAAACGAAGTTCGAGCCATAGGATTAAGGAGTGGACGGAGTTTGCCCGAGCCACAAATGCCAAGGACAAGAGAAGAGAGTCGGACCGAGTTGCCCAGTAACTCGGGCCCGACGTGCCATGACGCCGATCCAGAAGACGGAGGAAGTCCCCTGAACCGGACCGAGGTGGAGTTGAACTCGCGGCCCAACATGCCCTGTAGTCGGCCCGACGTTCCCACATGTGCCCTGCCCCAGGACTGAGGTTCCAGAAGTTGGTCCCAACGTTACTCCTACGTCGATCCAGGCTGAAAATGTGAGGAGAGATCTAGGTCGGTCCAAGGAAGTGGATTCAACCAAGAAACAAGGTGGCATAACTCTTCCTTACCCATTAAAGAAGCCCAAGGAGATTGTTGAGGGAAAGTTTAAGAGGTTCTTAAAGCTCTTGCAAGGTTTGAACATCACCATCCCATTCACCGACGCTCTAAGTGAGATGCCATCCTATGCAAAGTTTTTAAAGGAAATCTTGAGCAAGAAGAGGTCGATTGTGGAGATGCAAGATGAGGTGAAGATCTTGGAGCTACCTCAAAAGTTAGGTGATCCCGGAAGATTTGCAATAACCGTGGGTATTGGGTCGCGGAAGTTTCAAGCTTTGTGTGATCTTGGAGCAAGTACTAGTGTTATACCATTCACCATATGGAAGTCTACCTCCATGGGACTCATTGCCCCGGTTAACATGAGATTGACCATAGCCGATGGAACATCAATTGAACCGATTGGAGTGGTGGAGGACTACCCGGTATGTGTGGAGGGACACTATGTCCCGGCGGACTTTGTTCTGGTTGACATGCTAAAAGTGCCGGGCGAGCCTATCATCTTGGGGAGGCCATTCCTTGCCACGGTTGGAGCCGTTATAGATGTGAAGAAAGGTCACTTGTCCCTTGAATTTGGAGGAGTGGAGCTCAATTTCTCCTTCAAACCAACTTCGAAGGAGGCTTTGCATAGAGAGGCCAAGATGATCCAATCCCTTCCAAGAGGAGTGCAATGGGAAGCTATATCCAACAAGCCAAGTACAAGGAAGCTAGAGTTGAAAGCCATCCCACCACCCTATGGAGTTGAAGTAAAGAATGAAGGGGTAGTTGCCAATCAAGAGGAAGATGAGAAAGTTGAGAAGGGAATGTCTTACTTGGAGGTGTTCAAGGCCGAGACGGAAGAAGCCCAAGTACCACCGGAGCCTTCTCATGAACTAAAGGAGCTTCCAAAGGACTTGAGGTATGCCTTCCTTGGTCCTAACTCTTCATTGCCCGTAATTGTGAATGCTAATTTGAATGATGAGGAAGAGTCAAAATTGTTAGCGGTCTTAAGGAAGCATATAGGAGCCTTAGGGTATTCATTAGAGGAACTAAAGGGAATTTCACCATCAATTTGCATGCATAGGATCTATATGGAGGACAACCATAAACCCACTATTGAATCACAAAGAAGATTAAATCCTAATATGAAAGAAGTGGTTTAGAGTGAGATACTTAGGATGTTGGATGCGGGAATCATCTTCCCAATTTCGGATAGCAAATATGTTAGTCCCGTGCATGTAGTTCCTAAAAAGGGTGGATTGACCGTGGTGCAAAATGAGAAAGGAGAAATGATTCCTACTAGAACCACTACAAAATGGCGCATGTGCATTGATTACCGAAAGTTGAATAGTGGTACTCGTAAGGATCATTTCCCCCTTCCTTTTATTGACCAAGTTCTTGAAAGATTAGCACAACATGAATACTTTTGCTATCTTGATGGGTATAGTGGATTTTGGCAAATCCCTATTCACCCCGATGATCAAGAGAAGACGACTTTTACATGTCCCTATGGAACCTTTGCCTATAGACGCATGCCTTTCGGTTTGTGTAATGCTCCGGCAACGTTTCAAAGATGCATGATGTCTATCTTCTCCGATATGGTAGAGGAAATAGTGGAAGTATTCATGGATGATTTCTCGGTTTATGGTTCTTCTTTTAATGCTTGTTTGGCCAATTTGGATAGAGTGTTAGCTAGATGTGAGGAGACTAACCTTGTGCTTAATAGGGAAAAATGTCATTTCATGGTTAAGGAAGGAATAGTTCTAGGACATCTCATTTCTAGTAGAGGAATAGAAGTTGATAGGGCCAAGATTGAGATTATTGAAAAACTTCCCCCACCTACTTGTGTGCGTGATGTTAGGAGTTTCTTAGGTCATGCGGGCTTTTATAGACGCTTCATCAAAGATTTCTCTAAAATCTCAAAACCTTTGTCTAACCTCTTAATGAAGGATATTCCCTTCGAATTTTCCGAGAATTGCATGAGTGCTTTTTGTAGGTTGAGAGATGCTTTGGTTTCGGCACCAATCATGGCGTCACCCGATTGGAATCTTCCATTCTAAGTAATGTGTGATGCAAGTGATTTCCCGTGGGAGCCGTTCTTGGGCAAAGAAAAGAGGGAAAGTTGCATGCCATCTATTATGCAAGTAAAACCTTGGATGAAACTCAATGCAAATATACAACGACGGAAAAGGAATTCCTTGAGGTGGTGTTTGCATTCGAGAAATTCCGGTCATATCTTGTGGGATCTAAGGTGGTAGTCTATACGGATCATGCGGCAATCAAGTACCTTATGAAAAAGAAGGATGCAAAACCAAGGCTTTTGAGATGGATGCTTCTCCTTCAAGAGTTTGACCATGAGATCAAGGATAAGGTTGGTGCGGAGAATGTGGTGGCCGATCATCTATCTCGATTGCCCATGGAGTACATGCTTGAGATGGAAGATGGCGTGGAGATGGATAATATGAGGGCGGATGAAGGGCTAATGAGTAGCAAGAAAGAAAAGAAGGAAGGATCGACTAAAGCGGAGCATCGGTCCCGGAGTGTAGAACCTCGGACCGAGGTACCCAGTAACTCGGGACCGAGTTCTGTAACATCGGTCCAGAAGGATTTGTGCACTTGTGCGACCCGATCGACGTCCACAAACGTCGGGCTTAATACCTTGCAATGTCGGCCCATGAAATCAAGTAAGATCCTTCACTCGGTCTCTATTCCTTCCCGTCCTAAATTGATTAAATCTTCACCTCCCACTTGTCTTCTATCTATTGAGACCGTAAAACGAGGGGTCACCCCTTGGTTTGCGGATTTTGCTAACTTTGTTGTAGGGGGAGTGATCCCACCAAATTTGTCTAATTCGGCTAGGAAGAAATTCTTACATGATGCTAGGCAATATTATTGGGATGATCCATACCTATATAAGGAAGGGAGCGATAGAATCTATAGACGTTGCATTCCAAGTGACGAGATTGAGAGTGTCATCCGCCATTGCCATTCTTTGCCAACCGGAGGTCACGCCAAGAGTTCCAAAACCACGGCAAAGATTCTACATTGTGGTTTCTATTGGCCAACCATGTTTAAGGATGTGCATGAGTATGTGAAGAGATGTCAAGAATGCCAAAGAGAGGGGAACTTGTCAAGGAGAAATGAGACCCCACAAACCGGAATGCTAGAGGTAGAGCTCTTCAATGTATGGGGGATCGACTTCATGGGACCATTCCCCACGTCGGGCCCGTACAAATACATTTTGGTGGCCATAGACTATGTCTCTAAGTGGGTGGAAGCCATCCCAACAAGGACCAATGATGCAAGGGTTGTGATGAAGTTCTTGAAAAGCAACATCTTTGCTAGATTTGGCGTGCCAAGAGTTCTCATTAGTGATGGTGGCCCTCACTTCATTGAAAAACGTTTTGAGAATGTGTTGATCAAGTATGGGGTGTCTCACCGAGTTGCTACTCCTTATCACCCTCAAACAAGTGGGCTAGTTAAGGTTTCAAATCGTCAAATCAAGGCCATCTTGGAGAAGACGGTGTCTAAGTCGAGAAAGGATTGGTCATCTAAGCTTGATGATGCACTTTGGGCTTATAGAACCGCTTACAAGACACCTTTGGGGACTACACCTTTCAATCTAGTGTATGGCAAAGCGTGTCATCTTCCGGTAGAGTTGGAGCACAAATCCAAGTGGGCTCTCAAAGAAATGAATTGGGATGTAAACTTGGCCGGTGCAAAGAGGTACCTAGATCTCCACGAGTTAGGGGAGTTAAGGTTGAAATCTTATGAGAATGCTAAGTTGTATAAGGAGAAGACTAAGAGGTGGCATGATAGGAAATTGATTCCAAAAACCTATCAAGTTGGTGACAAGGTCCTTCTTTTCAATGCAAGACTTAGATTCTTCCCCGGAAAGCTTCGAAGAAGGTGGAGTGGACCGTTCGTGGTACATCAAATACACTCTCAAGGAGCGGTAGATTTGGTTAGCGAAGATGGAAAGATCTTTCGAGTGAATGGTCATCGAGTGAAGAAGTTCTATGACAAGCTTGACCTAAGTGAAGAAGTAAGGGCCTCATGGGCTCTCCTTCTAGCAAACTAAGCCTCAACATGCCATTCAAGAATAAAAAGAATTGTGAGCTTTCTTGACTCTTCTCTTTTACTTATGAGTTTTGATTTCTTTGTTTTGATGAGGACATCAAAATTCTAAATATGCCATGTGTAGGTTTCTTGTGTTTGTTCTTGTCTTGTTATGGGATGTTTTTCTTTTGGATAGTGGCATGAGATGTTTCATGAATGATGATTGAGTTTGATGGTTTGAATGGATGAGTTTGTTTTATTTTTGAGAAAATTTTTGCAAAAATCCATAAAAATTTGACAATTTGTGTTTGAAAAAGAACAAAAAGATTTTGCTTTTGGACTAGGAATTCCCATCTTAGATGTCCATATGAAGGCTAATGATGATGTGAGCATGTAAAATCCTTTGCATATTTTTGGATAGTTTAGCCTCTAAATGGATGTTGCTTTTGATGTGATATGATATCTTGCATGTTTTTATTGAGCACATGAGTTCTTGGATGAGTTTTGATGCAACTAAGCTAGAGTGAACCTTATGAGATAATTTTTGGCCATTTTAGGGATGCTTGTTCATATTTGCATATCCCTCTTTTCTTGTGTGATTAGCTCATGCATGCTTAGTAAAACTTGCTATTGAGGTGTTTATCTATTTTCCAAGACCAATATGAGATTTGTTCTATGCATTGTCACATTGATTTGAACTTTATTTCATTTAGTCACAAAATGTTCCATATCCTACCTTGAAGATAAACCGTTATTTGTAGCCCCGTTTTAGCCTTAGACCTTTGTTTGAAACTCCTCAAAAATATTATTCCTAGCCTATATGACTTGACCCTTATGGGATTGGACTTTAGTGAGAGGTTTGGGAGTATATTTGGAGAGTTGAGATTCTCTTTGGTGAAAGGGCAAGAAGGGAGTTATAAATCAAGTGGGTAGTGCATCTTTGTTGAGAAGAAAGAAAGAAAAGTTGGAAAAAAATAGTGGATTGAAAGCAAAGTGCTTAAGTGTAGAGAAAAAGGACACCGACCGAGTTAAAGTGCACATCGAGCCCGAGTTATAGTGCAAGTCGATCCTAGTGGAAAAAGTGTGAAAAATCCAACAAAGAGTGTAGTGCAAAAATGAAGTGGAATGTTAAGTGAAATGTGGGTTGAAAGAAAAGAAAGAAAAAGAGAAAAATCAAAGTCTTTTGGATGAGAGTGAAAGTTGAAAGTGGAATGATTTGGTGAAGTTGGTGAAGTTGGTGAGAGACTAGAAAGTTCAATCCCCATTGTAAGCACCACAAGACCAAAGTGATTCCTACCTTGAGAAACACCAAAAGCCCCATTACAACCCGGCCGAATGGAACCTCTTTGAGGACCTCCATTGAGCCAAGTTCATATTCTTTGTGTGCATTGTAATAGACATCTCTAGGTGGAGGAATTGGTGATATTAGCTTCAATGGTAAAGCCTTAACCTGCATGATTGTTGAGTTTGAGTGTTCATTGCTAAGCCTAAACACATGATGAGTGATACACATTTCTATATCCCTAAAGTGAGGCTTGGTTGCATTTGACTTCATTCCTATGAACACTTGATCATGTGTGATGACGTAATTTTGCTAGCATATCTATCACTTGTGCTTACTTGAGTTTTTCATATGAGGCTTTACTTGAAGATTGTGCTTCGGTCTTGCTTATGTTGTTATTGCTTGAGGACAAGCAAGTTTAAGTATGGGGTATTCTGATGTCTCTCATTTTCGTGGTGTTTTATAGGTTAATTTCCCTTGTAAATATGTGTCTTTTGTTCCTTTCTTTGTTAGTTTTGTCCCTTTTTAGCTTAGTTCCCGGTTTTCTATGAGATTCGGAGA
This sequence comes from Polygonum maritimum, assembly GCA_963924305.1. Lineage (NCBI taxonomy): Eukaryota > Viridiplantae > Streptophyta > Magnoliopsida > Caryophyllales > Polygonaceae > Polygonum > Polygonum maritimum. Next base: position 24,927,145 of record OZ002731.1, on the reverse strand, counting down.
CTATGCGAGTTTGTTGTGTTTTGAAGGTAAAATGGCACATTTGAGGACGTTTTTGGAGGAGTTTCTAAGGAGGAGCCAAGCTAAGCAGCAAAGGAGCGGAAGAGCCATGCAAAGATCGAAGAGGAACTCAAGGAAAACCAAGAAAAGAAGAGGATCGAGGCCCAGGACCGATGTCCCACCAAGTCGGGCCCGAGTTTGGCGCACCAGAGGCTTGGACCGACGTTGGCAACGTCGGGCCCGAGGTTCCCCCGCATCGATCCAAGTCGGCAAAGGAGAGGATTGGGCTCCAAGGCACATTTTGGTGAACTTCCACTTTTGCCCTTCTTCTAATTTTGGAATTCCTTGGTCCCCAATCCAAGAGGGAGGATAATTAGAGGAGATTAGAGAGCATCTAACAAGAATCCCACACCTAATCACTCTCAAATGCTCAAGCAAGACTTGGAGAGAAAGGAGAAGAGAGGAAGAGAAAGAGAAGAGGAAATCGGTGGAGTCTAGGAGGAGATTAGTGAGTTTGAGTTTGTTTTGCTTTGGTTTTGTGGAATTGAGACTTGGATATTGTGAACCCCTTTGATTTGAATGCAATTTAGCTTTGGATTGAGTTTGATGTTTGAGATTTGCTTGTTTTGCCACTTGGTTGCTTTTTACTCTTACTTGATGGAGTAGATTCCATAGTCTTGGGCTATGGGGGAATCCCCTAGCTAGGATTGGGTGTGAACCCCCAATTCCATAGCCTTGAGTGCTTGATCTATGAATCCTCTCTACATTGAGCTTCAATTCTCTTGTGAGAACGAGAGATCTAGGGCTTGTGGTTGGTAAGAGTAAGCGAAAGCGATCTCGAGCCCATCACTAGACCTAGCATCGAAGGAGGTGAAAACTCCCTAAGGTCGAAGTGTAGAGTGGAGGGATCGAAGGCAACAACCTCGATCTCATAAGGATCAACACTTATTGGCTGAATTGGGGTGGAATCACCCAAGTCTAGATAGGGAAGGAACCCAAAAACCCAAGACCGATCTACCAAATTTGCCAAATCGAGTTACCCAGTACATCGGGCCCGACGTTGTGTAAGTCGGTCCCAGCCAAAATCTCCTCGATCCACCCTTGGACCGAAGTGACCTGTGTCGGTCCGAGGTGATTCCTTTGATTTTCCTTGTTTTTGCCTTTCTTTTGCCTCTTTTAGTCTTTTTGGTACTCTCAACGCACGAACTCCCGTGTGTTCGACACCCTGCCTCTTTTACTACAATTGGTGTTCGGTTTATAAATTTAAATTTTGAGACCCTCCGATCCGGAACCCATCAGTTCCTTACCTGGTTCGTTACAATAAAAGAACTCTGGTTCTGGCATGTAATCATTTATATTAACATCAGTGGACGTAGCATGCTTTCTAAATGAAGTCCTAGAACGTCTAGGACGCCTAGCATTTTCCTTAGGAACGGACTTATCATTTTCATTTTTAGTCCTAGCATCTTTGCCCTTTTTAAGGTCTTCCTTCAACTTAAAGCAATCATACTTGTAGTGACCACCTTGTCCATAGTACCAGCATGTCCTATAGTAATCACCAAGGTAATATTTTTTGTTAGGACGTTGAATTCTATTTTCTTCCATTTTTTGTGGATTGCAAACCTTAGAACCTTCCCCTTAGCAATTTTCTTATAGATCCTGTGGCTAGTGGAGTTAGTATAGTAGTCCTTTTGCCCTTTCTCTCCACTCTCAAGGACTCTAATGCGTTTAAGTAGGTTCTCAGTTTTCTCCCTTTCAAGCTCTAACTCAGAGGTTTTGCTAGCATCAAAATCACTAGCTTCTTTGAGTCCGACTCATATCCTAGTCCTCTTTTGGTGGGGACAAAAACCACCGGTTTTACAGCTTCTGTTATAGGACTCTTTCCTAAAACATTAACTTCGTCCCTAAGGTTTGCGTTCTCAAGTTTGAGACACATGACTTCAGTTTTTAGGGACTTTGTTTCTTCAATTGAGGACTCTAGTTGAAAGGACATAGTATTACAGTTCTCACATTCAACTACGATATTTTCAGCCTCAAGTTCATCAAGCTTTTATTTCATTGAATAACTTTCTTGCATGATTTGAGCAATAATTTTAATCAGCTTTGGTTTTGAACACTTATCAAGAGAACTTATCATTGAATCACGAGTTACCTCTTGTTCAATGTATGAGGCGATCTTCTGAACAACTAGAGCGTCCTCCACAGTCATATAAGCATGATGTTCAGCTGGCTCTTCATCCTCTGAATCGATGTCGTCCCAGGCACTTGTCAAGGAAGCAGCCTCAAAGGCACCTAGCAAAGCCTTCTTCGTCATATCTTTTGAGGACAGTCCCGAGGTACATTTCTTAGCAAAGTGTCCTTTCTTGTTGCATTTGAAACAAGTAAGTTCCTTCATTTCAGCCTTAGTGTACTTAGGACTCTCTTTCTTGTAAGGCATCTTTGACTTTGAGAATGCTTTGTTCCTTTTAGCCCAGGAACGAAGAGAGTTGTGCAAGAGAGCAAGTTCTTCCTCTTCATCAAGCTGTTCCTTTGACTTTCCTTGATTTTCAATCAAAGTTTGAAGACGCAAGTTCTCACGATGATCTTTTGTCCTAGCTTCCATCATCAAGGCTAAATCACTTTGCCGGCGAAGGTACTTTGCATACTCTGGCGTCCTTGAAGCCAAAGCGAGATCTGTTTGAGGATTCCGTCCTAGCTCAACCATGTCTCCGTTCCTTCTTGCTTCATACTACCTTAGCTTCCCATAGATCTCTTCCATATCAAGAGTCTTGTTGGCCTGGTTCTCTTTGAAGGTAGTCCTGTCAAAGTTCCATACTCCTGTTAATCCGTCAATTAACACTTGAACATTGTTCCTCATCGAGATTTTAGCCTCTGGGATTCCCAAATTCTTCAATTTGGTGACAAGAGCTTCAAAACGGAAGGAGTAGTCCTTGACTGTTTCATCTGGTAGCATTCTGAACGAGTAGAAGTCCCTCTTCAGTTCTAGCTGAACGTCCTCTTTCATCTCAACATTTCCTACGTGGTACTTCTCAAGTGCCTCCCACTGTTGCTTGGCTGTAGGCAAATTGCTAACTCTTCTGGCATCCCTTTCACAGAGAGACGTCTGTAGGAACTTTGAGATCACCGTTCTTCCTCCTTGCCTTTGCGTTTGTCTCCATCAGCTTGAACTCATCGGGACCCCATTCTTCCTCCTTGCCTTCCTTGGCAGCGGGAACTTTGAGATCACCGTTCTTAATCACTCTCCAGCATTGATAGTTCTGACTCCTTACAAAGTTCTCAAACCTTATCTTCCAGCGATTAAAGTTGCCGTCCGTCAGACGCGGAGGCTTCACGCTACTGATTCCAATAGGTTCCATGTCCATTGTCACCTGCAACTCAACAAAAATCTAGAGCGCCTGCTCTGATACCAATTGTTGGATCGTTAGTATGAAACGGGACGTCCTTTACTTTGGTAAAGGCGTCCTTGAGTGAGGCGTCCTTACTATGTATTAAGGGTGTCCATGAAGTGCAGCGGAAATTATAAACTAAACAAGTGAAATAATAAGTAGGGAACACGTCAATTTATAGAGGAACCACTCAAGACCAAGTAGTCCTTGAGTGTAAACCTCTACCTCCTTGGAGGATTTTCGAATAGACTTTTCCTTTCTTATTAAGCTTCCTTACAGTTGTACTGGCGAGTTCTTTACACTTCTCTGGCACTTAGTGTGCGTCCTAAGTCCACTAGTGAAGGACTCCTCTAAGCCTACAACTTAAGCGAGCTTAATGTTCTAAAGGACTCTATTCTCACGTCCTACAGTACTTCGTAGGACTTCTCTTTTCTTTTGTTTTTCTGGTTACAAACACTTTGTGAGATTGATTACAGACTTCCACTCGATCAAACACTTAGTCTAGAAGAGTTCTTGACTTGTTCTTCGTGTTCTTGATCGAGGTTGCTTTGACTCTGATTCTCTCTGAATATTCTCTGACAGCGTGAGTCACAATAAATGCCTTGGGGCTATTTATAGGACTTGGGAAGGGCGTCATTCCTCTGGACGATCACGCCTTTTGTGGACGTGGCTACAGGATCTTCCTCCACGTGGTATGGCGGTGATGAGGGAAGCTTCCTGTATCCAGCTGTGTTGGACTCCGCTACAGGATCGGCCTCCACGTGGTGATGAACTCTGCTACAGGATCGGCCTCCACGTGTCCCAGATGATCAAATATTGTCGAGTGATGTCATCCTATCGGGTGCCGCGTAAGGACGCTTTGGGGTTGAAGCTCGCGTTCCTACTTGCTCGGGACTACGTCCTTGCTCAAGTAGTCACTTAGCTGGTCCTTACTCCTGATAGCTAGCGTCCCTTAACCTCAGGGACGTCCACACACTTGTTGTCCTTTTCGTCACTAGCGTGTCTGAACACGTGAACAATTTAATTAGAATCAAAGTGAGTTTGTCATATCAAAACTGAGGGACGGTTGTGTGAGCACAATATCAAGTATAAGAGCGTCCTTGATATCGTCCCAACATCCTTGAACATGGTTGGCCAATAATAACCACATTGAAGAATTTTTGAGGTGGTTTTGAAACTCTTGGCGTGACCTCCCATAGGCAAGGAATGGCAATGGTGGATGATGCTCTCAACCTCTTCACTTGGCACACACCGTCTATAGATTTGATCACTTCCTTCCTTGTAGAGATATGGATCATCCCAAAAATATTGTCTAGCATCATTTAAGAATTTCTTCCTAGCTTGATACGAAAATTTTGGTGGGATTTCTCCCCCTACGGTAACGTTAGCAAAATCTGCAAACTAAGGGAAAATCCCTCGACTTACGACACAAATAGAAGGAAGGGGAGTGGGGGAAGAAGAATGAATCACTTTAGAACTATAAGGAATGGAAATCGAGTTAGAAAACTTACTTTCCTCCACGGACCGACATTGAAGTTCATCGGGCCCGATACGGTTGGACGTCGGACAAGCTTCGCACACATACAGGTTACTCGGGCCCGACTCTAGGGACCTCGGTCCACCCTCCCTGGCACTTGCTCTACCTTCGGTCCAACTTTCTGGACTTCGGGCCCGACTTGCTGGGCTCGTCGGTCCGTCATTCCTTTCTTCTTCTCCACTCATGAGAGCTTCGTCCGCCCTCGAATCATCTATAGCCGAGCCATCGTCCATCTCCAACATGTACTCAAATGTTTGAGAATTTGAGAAACATTAGGAATCACATAATTCGTATGCTTGTGTTAGTATTGTTTGGTGATGTTTCTATCCAGTTCAATTAATTCAAAGATTTTTGGAACAGAAAAAGAATGGAAACAAACACCTTCCAAACCATAGCCTAGACAAATCAAACCAATCAATAAGAAAGGTTTTCAGAAATATGAGGAATCGCATGATTCGTATGCTTGTGTTTGTGTTGTTTGATAATGTTTCTATCAAGTTCTATTAATTCAAAGATTTTTGGAAGAGAAAAAAAAAGGGAAACAAACACTTTCCAAACCATATCCTAGACAAATTAAACCAATCAATAAGAAAGGTTATTCAGAATTTGAGTAAAATTAAGAATTGCATGATTCGTATGCTTGTGTTTGTGCTGTTTGATGATGTTTCTATCAAGTTCTATTAATTCAAAGATTTTTGAAAGAGAAAAAAATGGAAACAAACACTTTCCAAAGTATAGACTAGACAAATCAAACCAATTAATAAGAAAGGTTATTGAGAATTTGAGAAACATTAGGAATCGTAAGAAAGGTTATTGAGAATTTGAGCAACATTAGGAATTGCATGATTCGTATGCTTGCGTTTGTGTTGTTTGGTGATGTTTCTCTCAAGTTCTATTAATTCAAAGATTTATGGAACAAAAAAAGAATGAAAACCAACACTTTCCAAACCATAGCCTAGGCAAATCAAACCAATCAATAAGAAAGGTTATTGAAAATTTGAGAAACATTAGGAATCGCATGATTCGTATGCTTGTGTTTGTGTTGTTTGGTGATGTTTCTATCAAGTTCTATTAATTCAAAGATTTTTGGAACAAAAAAAGAATGGAAACCAACACTTTCCAAACCATAGCCTATGCAAATCAAACCAATCAATAAGAAAGGTCATTGAGAATTTAAGAAAAATTAGGAATCGCATGATTCGTATGCTTTTGTTTGTGTTGTTCGGGAATGTTTCTATTAAGTTCTATTAATTCAAATATTTTTGGAAGAGAAAAAGAATGGAAACCAACACTTTCCAAACCATAGTCTAGGCAAATCAAACCAATCAATAACAAAGGTTATTGTGATTTTGAGAAACATTAGGAATCGCATGATTCGTATACTTGTGTTTGTGTTGTTCGGTGATGTTTCTATCAAGTTCTATTAAATCAAAGATTTCTGGAAGAGAAAAAGATTGAAAAAAAACACTTTCCAAACCATAGCCTAAACAAATCAAACCAATCAATATGAAAGGTTTTGAAAACATTAGGAATCGCATGATTCGTATGCTTGCGTTTGTGTTGTTTGGTGATGTTTCTATTAAGTTCTATTAATTCAAAGATTTTTGAAAGAGAAAAATAATGGAAACCAGCACTTTCCAAACCATAGTCTAGGCAAATCAAACCAATCAAAAAGAAAGGTTATTGAGAATTCGAGAAACAGTAGGAATCGCATGATTCGTATGCTTGTGTTGGTGTTGTTTGGTGATGTTTCTATCAAGTTCTATTAATTCAAAGATTTTTGGAAGAGAAAAAGATTGGAAACAAACACTTATTAAAGCATAGCCTAGACAAATCAAACCAATTAATAAGAAAGGTTATTGAGAATTTGAGAAACATTAGGAATCGTAAGAATGGTTATTGAGAATTTGCGCAACAATAGGAATTGCATGATTCGTATGCTTGCGTTTGTGTTGTTTGGTGATTTTTCACTCAAGTTCTATTAATTCAAAGATTTTTGGAAGAGAAAAAGAATGGAAATCAACACTTTCCAAACCATAGCCTAGGCAAATCAAACCAATCAATAAGAAAGGTTATTGAGAATTTGAGAAACATTAGGAATCGCGTGATTCGTATGCTTGTCTTTGTATTGTTTGGTGATGTTTCTCTCAAGTTCTATTAATTCAAAGATATTTGGAACCGAAAAAGAATGGAAACCAACACTTTGCAAACCATAGCCTAGGCAAATTAAACCAATCAATAAGAAAGGTTATTGAAAATTTGAGAAACATTAGGAATCGCATGATTCGTATGCTTGCGTTTGTGTTGTTTGGTGATGTTTCACTCAAGTTCTATTAATTCAAAGATTTTTGGAAGAGAAAAAGAATGGAAACCAACACTTTCCAAACCATAGCCTAGGCAAATCAAACCAATCAATAAGAAAGGTTATTGAGAATTTGAGAAACATTAGGAATCGCATGATTCGTATGCTTGTGTTTGTGTTGTTTGGTGATGTTTCACTCAAGTTCTATTAATTCAAAGATTTTTGGAAGAGAAAAAGAATGGAAACCAACACTTTCCAAACCATAGCCTAGGCAAATCAAACCAATCAATAAGAAAGGTTATTGAGAATTTGAGAAACATTAGGAATCGCATGATTCGTATGCTTGTGTTTGTGTTGTTTGGTAATGTTTCTCTCAAGTTCTATTAATTCAAAGATATTTGGAACAAAAAAAGAATGGAAACCAACACTTTCCAAACCATAGCCTTGGCAAATTAAACTAATCAATAAGAAAGGTTATTGAAAATTTGAGAAACATTAGGAATCGCATGATTCGTATGCTTGTGTTTGTGTTGTTTGGTGATGTTTCTATCAAGTTCTATTAATTCAAAGATTTTTGGAAGAGAAAAAGAATGGAAACCAACACTTTCCAAACCATAGTCTAGGCAAATCAAACCAATCAATAACATAGGTTATTGTGATTTTGAGAAACATTAGGAATCGCATGATTCGTATACTTGTGTTTGTGTTGTTCGGTGATGTTTCTATCAAGTTCTATTAAATCAAAGATTTCTGGAAGAGAAACATATTGAAAAAAAACTCTTTCCAAACCATAGCCTAAACAAATCAAACCAATCAATATGAAAGGTTTTGATAACATTAGGAATCGCATGATTCGTATGCTTGTGTTTGTGTTGTTTGGTGATGATTCTATCAAGTTCTATTAATTCAAAGATTTTTGGAAGAGAAAAAGATTGGAAACAAACACTTATTAAAGCATAGCCTAGACAAATCAAACCATTTAATAAGAAAGGTTATTGAGAATTTGAGAAACATTAGGAATCGTAAGAATGGTTATTGAGAATTTGCGCAACAATAAGAATTGCACGATTCGTATGCTTGCGTTTGTGTTGTTTGGTGATTTTTCACTCAAGTTCTATTAATTCAAAGATTTATGGAAGAGAAAAAGAATGGAAACCAACACTTTCCAAACCATATCCAAAGCAAATCAAACCAATCAATAAGAAAGGTTATTGAGAATTTGAGAAACATTAGGAATCGCATGATTCGTATGCTTGTGTTTGTATTGTTTGGTGATGTTTCTTTCAAGTTCGATTAATTCAAGGATTTTTGGATGAGAAAAAGAATGGAAACCAACACTTTCCAAACCATAGCCTAGGCATATCAAACCAATCAATAAGAAAGGTTATTGAGAATTTGAGAAACATTAGGAATCCCATTATTCGTATGCTTGTGTTTGTGTTGTTTGGTGGTGTTTCTATCAAGTTCTATTAATTCAAAGATTTTTGGAAGAGAAAAAGATTGGAAACCAACACTTTCCAAACCATAGCCTATGCAAATCAAACCAATCAAAAAGAAAGGTTATTGAGAATTTAAGAAACATTAGGAATCGCATGATTCGTATTCTTTTGTTTGTGTTGTTTGGTGATGTTTCTATCAAGTTCTATTAATTAAAAGATTTTTGGAAGAGAAAAAGAATGCAAAAAAAACACTTTACAAACCATAGTCTAGGCAAATCAAACCAATCAATTAGAAAGGTTATTGTGATTTTGAGAAGCATTAGGAATCGCATGACTCGTATGCTTGTGTTTGTGTAATTCGGTCATGTTTCTATCAAGTTCTATTAATTCAAAGATTTATGGAAGAGAAAAAGATTGAAAAAATACTTTCCAAACCATAGCCTAGACAAATCAAACCAATCAATATGAAAGGTTTTGAAAACATTAGGAATCGCATGATTCGTATGCTTGTGTTTGTGATGTTTGGTGATGTTTCTATCAAGTTCTATTAATTCAGAGATTTTTGGAAGAGAAAAAGATTGGAAACCAACGCTATCCAAACCATAGCCAAGCCTAGGCAAATCAAACCAATCAATAAGAAAGGTTATTGAGAATTTCAGAAACAATAGGAATCGCATGATTCGTATGCTTGTGTTTGTGTTGTTTGGTGATGTTTCTATCTAGTTCTATTAATTCAAAGATTTTTGGAAGAGAAAAACAATGGAAACCAACACTATCCAAACTATAGCCTTGGCAAATCAAACTAATCAATAATAAGGTTATTGAGAATTTGAGAAACAAGAATCGCATGATTCATATGCTTGTGTTTGTGTTGTTTGGTGATGTTTCTATCAAGTTATATTAATTCAAAGATTTTTGGAACAGAAAAAGAATGGAAATCGACGCTTTCCAAACCACAGTCTAGGCGAATCAAAACAATCAATAAGAAAGGTTATTGTGAATTTGAGAAACATTTGGAATCGCATGATTCGTATGCTTGTGTTTGTGTTGTTTGGTAATGTTTCTATCAAGTTCTATTAAATCAAAGATTTTTAGAAGACAGAGAGATTGAAAAAAACACTATCCAAAACATAGCCTAGGCAAATCAAACCAATCAATAAGTAAGGTTATTGAGAATTTGAGAAACATTAGGAATCACACGATTCGTATGCTTGTGGGTGTGTTGTTTGGTGATGTTTCACTCAAGTTCTATTAATTCAAAGATTTTTGGAAGAAAAAAAGAATGGAAACCAACACTTTCCAAACCATAGCCTAGGCAAATCAAATTAATCAATAAGAAAGGTTATTTCGAATTTGAGACCCATTAGGAATCTAATGATTTGTATACTTGTGTTTGTGTTGTTTGGTGATGTTTCTATAAATTTCTAATAATTCAAACATTTTTGTAACAGAAAATGAATGGAAACCAATACTTTCCAAACTATAGCCTAGGCAAAACAAACCAATCAATAAGAAAGGTTGTTGAGAATTTGAGAAACATTAAGAATCGCATGATTCGTATGTTTGTGTTTGTGTTGTTTAGTGTTGTTTCTATCAAGTTCTATTAATTCAAAGATTTTTGGAAGAGAAAAAGAATGGAAACCAACACTTTCCAAACCATAGCCTAGGCATATCAAACCAATCAATAAGAAAGGTTATTGTGATTTTGAGAAACATTAGGAATCGCATGACTAGTATGCTTGTGTTTGTGTTGTTCGGTGATATTTCTATCAAGTTCTATTAAATCAAAGATTTATGGAAGAGAAAAAGATTGAAAAAAAATACATTCCAAACCATAGCCTAAACAAATCAAACCAATCAATATGAAAGGTTTTGAAAACATTAGGAATCGTATGATTCGTATGCTTGTGTTTGTGTTGTTTGGTGATGTTTCTATCAAGTTCTATTAATTCAAAGATTTTTGGAATAGAAAAAGAATGGAAACCAACACTACCCAAACCATAGCCTTGGCACATCAAACCAATCAATAAGAAAGGTTATTGAGAATTTGAGAAACATTAGGAATCGCATGATTCGTATGCTTGTGTTTGTGTTGTTTGGTGATGTTTCTATCAAGTTCTATTAATTCAATGATTTTTGGAAGAGAAAAAGAATGGAAACCAACACTGTCCAAACCATAGGCTAGGCAAATCAAACCAATCAATAAGAAAGGTTATTGAGAATTTGAGAAACATTAGGAATCGCATGATTCATATGTTTGTATTTGTGTTGTTTGGTGATGTTTCTTTCAAGTTTGATTAATTCAAGGATTTTTGGAAGAGAAAAAGAATGGAAACCAACACTTTCCAAACCATAGCCTAGGCATATCAAACCAATCAATAAGAAAGGTTATTGAGAATTTGAGAAACATTAGGAATCGTAAGAAAGGTTATTGAGAATTTGAGCAACATTAGGAATTGCATGATTCGTATGCTTGCGTTTGTGTTGTTTGGTGATGTTTCTCTCAAGTTCTATTAATTCAAAGATTTATGGAACAAAAAAAGAATGAAAACCAACACTTTCCAAACCATAGCCTAGGCAAATCAAACCAATCAATAAGAAAGGTTATTGAAAATTTGAGAAACATTAGGAATCGCATGATTCGTATGCTTGTGTTTGTGTTGTTTGGTGATGTTTCTATCAAGTTCTATTAATTCAAAGATTTTTGGAACAAAAAAAGAATGGAAACCAACACTTTCCAAACCATAGCCTATGCAAATCAAACCAATCAATAAGAAAGGTCATTGAGAATTTAAGAAAAATTAGGAATCGCATGATTCGTATGCTTTTGTTTGTGTTGTTCGGGAATGTTTCTATTAAGTTCTATTAATTCAAATATTTTTGGAAGAGAAAAAGAATGGAAACCAACACTTTCCAAACCATAGTCTAGGCAAATCAAACCAATCAATAACAAAGGTTATTGTGATTTTGAGAAACATTAGGAATCGCATGATTCGTATACTTGTGTTTGTGTTGTTCGGTGATGTTTCTATCAAGTTCTATTAAATCAAAGATTTCTGGAAGAGAAAAAGATTGAAAAAAAACACTTTCCAAACCATAGCCTAAACAAATCAAACCAATCAATATGAAAGGTTTTGAAAACATTAGGAATCGCATGATTCGTATGCTTGCGTTTGTGTTGTTTGGTGATGTTTCTATTAAGTTCTATTAATTCAAAGATTTTTGAAAGAGAAAAATAATGGAAACCAGCACTTTCCAAACCATAGTCTAGGCAAATCAAACCAATCAAAAAGAAAGGTTATTGAGAATTCGAGAAACAGTAGGAATCGCATGATTCGTATGCTTGTGTTGGTGTTGTTTGGTGATGTTTCTATCAAGTTCTATTAATTCAAAGATTTTTGGAAGAGAAAAAGATTGGAAACAAACACTTATTAAAGCATAGCCTAGACAAATCAAACCAATTAATAAGAAAGGTTATTGAGAATTTGAGAAACATTAGGAATCGTAAGAATGGTTATTGAGAATTTGCGCAACAATAGGAATTGCATGATTCGTATGCTTGCGTTTGTGTTGTTTGGTGATTTTTCACTCAAGTTCTATTAATTCAAAGATTTTTGGAAGAGAAAAAGAATGGAAATCAACACTTTCCAAACCATAGCCTAGGCAAATCAAACCAATCAATAAGAAAGGTTATTGAGAATTTGAGAAACATTAGGAATCGCGTGATTCGTATGCTTGTCTTTGTATTGTTTGGTGATGTTTCTCTCAAGTTCTATTAATTCAAAGATATTTGGAACCGAAAAAGAATGGAAACCAACACTTTGCAAACCATAGCCTAGGCAAATTAAACCAATCAATAAGAAAGGTTATTGAAAATTTGAGAAACATTAGGAATCGCATGATTCGTATGCTTGCGTTTGTGTTGTTTGGTGATGTTTCACTCAAGTTCTATTAATTCAAAGATTTTTGGAAGAGAAAAAGAATGGAAACCAACACTTTCCAAACCATAGCCTAGGCAAATCAAACCAATCAATAAGAAAGGTTATTGAGAATTTGAGAAACATTAGGAATCGCATGATTCGTATGCTTGTGTTTGTGTTGTTTGGTGATGTTTCACTCAAGTTCTATTAATTCAAAGATTTTTGGAAGAGAAAAAGAATGGAAACCAACACTTTCCAAACCATAGCCTAGGCAAATCAAACCAATCAATAAGAAAGGTTATTGAGAATTTGAGAAACATTAGGAATCGCATGATTCGTATGCTTGTGTTTGTGTTGTTTGGTAATGTTTCTCTCAAGTTCTATTAATTCAAAGATATTTGGAACAAAAAAAGAATGGAAACCAACACTTTCCAAACCATAGCCTTGGCAAATTAAACTAATCAATAAGAAAGGTTATTGAAAATTTGAGAAACATTAGGAATCGCATGATTCGTATGCTTGTGTTTGTGTTGTTTGGTGATGTTTCTATCAAGTTCTATTAATTCAAAGATTTTTGGAAGAGAAAAAGAATGGAAACCAACACTTTCCAAACCATAGTCTAGGCAAATCAAACCAATCAATAACATAGGTTATTGTGATTTTGAGAAACATTAGGAATCGCATGATTCGTATACTTGTGTTTGTGTTGTTCGGTGATGTTTCTATCAAGTTCTATTAAATCAAAGATTTCTGGAAGAGAAACATATTGAAAAAAAACTCTTTCCAAACCATAGCCTAAACAAATCAAACCAATCAATATGAAAGGTTTTGATAACATTAGGAATCGCATGATTCGTATGCTTGTGTTTGTGTTGTTTGGTGATGATTCTATCAAGTTCTATTAATTCAAAGATTTTTGGAAGAGAAAAAGATTGGAAACAAACACTTATTAAAGCATAGCCTAGACAAATCAAACCATTTAATAAGAAAGGTTATTGAGAATTTGAGAAACATTAGGAATCGTAAGAATGGTTATTGAGAATTTGCGCAACAATAAGAATTGCACGATTCGTATGCTTGCGTTTGTGTTGTTTGGTGATTTTTCACTCAAGTTCTATTAATTCAAAGATTTATGGAAGAGAAAAAGAATGGAAACCAACACTTTCCAAACCATATCCAAAGCAAATCAAACCAATCAATAAGAAAGGTTATTGAGAATTTGAGAAACATTAGGAATCGCATGATTCGTATGCTTGTGTTTGTATTGTTTGGTGATGTTTCTTTCAAGTTCGATTAATTCAAGGATTTTTGGATGAGAAAAAGAATGGAAACCAACACTTTCCAAACCATAGCCTAGGCATATCAAACCAATCAATAAGAAAGGTTATTGAGAATTTGAGAAACATTAGGAATCCCATTATTCGTATGCTTGTGTTTGTGTTGTTTGGTGGTGTTTCTATCAAGTTCTATTAATTCAAAGATTTTTGGAAGAGAAAAAGATTGGAAACCAACACTTTCCAAACCATAGCCTATGCAAATCAAACCAATCAAAAAGAAAGGTTATTGAGAATTTAAGAAACATTAGGAATCGCATGATTCGTATTCTTTTGTTTGTGTTGTTTGGTGATGTTTCTATCAAGTTCTATTAATTAAAAGATTTTTGGAAGAGAAAAAGAATGCAAAAAAAACACTTTACAAACCATAGTCTAGGCAAATCAAACCAATCAATTAGAAAGGTTATTGTGATTTTGAGAAGCATTAGGAATCGCATGACTCGTATGCTTGTGTTTGTGTAATTCGGTCATGTTTCTATCAAGTTCTATTAATTCAAAGATTTATGGAAGAGAAAAAGATTGAAAAAATACTTTCCAAACCATAGCCTAGACAAATCAAACCAATCAATATGAAAGGTTTTGAAAACATTAGGAATCGCATGATTCGTATGCTTGTGTTTGTGATGTTTGGTGATGTTTCTATCAAGTTCTATTAATTCAGAGATTTTTGGAAGAGAAAAAGATTGGAAACCAACGCTATCCAAACCATAGCCAAGCCTAGGCAAATCAAACCAATCAATAAGAAAGGTTATTGAGAATTTCAGAAACAATAGGAATCGCATGATTCGTATGCTTGTGTTTGTGTTGTTTGGTGATGTTTCTATCTAGTTCTATTAATTCAAAGATTTTTGGAAGAGAAAAACAATGGAAACCAACACTATCCAAACTATAGCCTTGGCAAATCAAACTAATCAATAATAAGGTTATTGAGAATTTGAGAAACAAGAATCGCATGATTCATATGCTTGTGTTTGTGTTGTTTGGTGATGTTTCTATCAAGTTATATTAATTCAAAGATTTTTGGAACAGAAAAAGAATGGAAATCGACGCTTTCCAAACCACAGTCTAGGCGAATCAAAACAATCAATAAGAAAGGTTATTGTGAATTTGAGAAACATTTGGAATCGCATGATTCGTATGCTTGTGTTTGTGTTGTTTGGTAATGTTTCTATCAAGTTCTATTAAATCAAAGATTTTTAGAAGACAGAGAGATTGAAAAAAACACTATCCAAAACATAGCCTAGGCAAATCAAACCAATCAATAAGTAAGGTTATTGAGAATTTGAGAAACATTAGGAATCACACGATTCGTATGCTTGTGGGTGTGTTGTTTGGTGATGTTTCACTCAAGTTCTATTAATTCAAAGATTTTTGGAAGAAAAAAAGAATGGAAACCAACACTTTCCAAACCATAGCCTAGGCAAATCAAATTAATCAATAAGAAAGGTTATTTCGAATTTGAGACCCATTAGGAATCTAATGATTTGTATACTTGTGTTTGTGTTGTTTGGTGATGTTTCTATAAATTTCTAATAATTCAAACATTTTTGTAACAGAAAATGAATGGAAACCAATACTTTCCAAACTATAGCCTAGGCAAAACAAACCAATCAATAAGAAAGGTTGTTGAGAATTTGAGAAACATTAAGAATCGCATGATTCGTATGTTTGTGTTTGTGTTGTTTAGTGTTGTTTCTATCAAGTTCTATTAATTCAAAGATTTTTGGAAGAGAAAAAGAATGGAAACCAACACTTTCCAAACCATAGCCTAGGCATATCAAACCAATCAATAAGAAAGGTTATTGTGATTTTGAGAAACATTAGGAATCGCATGACTAGTATGCTTGTGTTTGTGTTGTTCGGTGATATTTCTATCAAGTTCTATTAAATCAAAGATTTATGGAAGAGAAAAAGATTGAAAAAAAATACATTCCAAACCATAGCCTAAACAAATCAAACCAATCAATATGAAAGGTTTTGAAAACATTAGGAATCGTATGATTCGTATGCTTGTGTTTGTGTTGTTTGGTGATGTTTCTATCAAGTTCTATTAATTCAAAGATTTTTGGAATAGAAAAAGAATGGAAACCAACACTACCCAAACCATAGCCTTGGCACATCAAACCAATCAATAAGAAAGGTTATTGAGAATTTGAGAAACATTAGGAATCGCATGATTCGTATGCTTGTGTTTGTGTTGTTTGGTGATGTTTCTATCAAGTTCTATTAATTCAATGATTTTTGGAAGAGAAAAAGAATGGAAACCAACACTGTCCAAACCATAGGCTAGGCAAATCAAACCAATCAATAAGAAAGGTTATTGAGAATTTGAGAAACATTAGGAATCGCATGATTCATATGTTTGTATTTGTGTTGTTTGGTGATGTTTCTTTCAAGTTTGATTAATTCAAGGATTTTTGGAAGAGAAAAAGAATGGAAACCAACACTTTCCAAACCATAGCCTAGGCATATCAAACCAATCAATAAGAAAGGTTATTGAGAATTTGAGAAACATTAGGAATCGCATTATTCGTATGCTTGTGTTTGTGTTGTTTGGTGATGTTTCTATCAAGTTCTATTAATTCAAAGATTTTTAGAAGTGAAAATGATTGGAAACCAACACTTTCCAAACCATAGCCTAGGCAAATCAAACGAATCAAAAAGAAAGGTTATTGAGAATTTAAGAAACATTAGGAATCGCATGATTCGTATTCTTTTGTTTGTGTTGTTTGGTGATGTTTCTATCAAGTTCTATTAATTCAAATATTTTTGCAAGAGAAAAAGAATGGAAACCAACACTTTCCAAACCATAGTCTAGGCAAATCAAACCAATCAATAAGAAAGGTTATTGTGATTTTGAGAAGCATTAGGAATCGCATGATTCGTATGCTTGTGTTTGTGTAGTTCGGTCATGTTTCTATCAAGTTATATTAATTCAAAGATTTATGGAAGAGAAAAAGATTGAAAAAATACTTTCCAAACCATAGCCTAGACAAATCAAACCAATCAATATGAAAGGTTTTGAAAACATTAGGAATTGCGTGATTCGTATGCTTGTGTTTGTGATGTTTGGTGATGTTTCCATCAAGTTCTATTAATTCAAAGATTTTTGGAAGAGAAAAAGATTGGAAACCAACACTATCCAAACCATAGCCTAGCCTAGGCAAATCAAACCAATCAATAAGAAAGGTTATTGAGAATTTCAGAAACAATAGGAATCGCATGATTCGTATGCTTGTGTTTGTGTTGTTTGCTGATGTTTCTATTAAGTTCTATTAATTCAAAAATGTTTGGAAGAGAAAAAGAATGGAAACCAACACTATCCAAACCATAGCCTAGGCAAATCAAACCAATCAATAAGAAAGGTTATTGTAATTTTGAGAAACATTAGGAATCGCATGATTCGTATGCTTGCGTTTGTGTTGTTTGGTGATATTCAGTCAAGTTCTATTAATTCAAAGATTTTTGGAAGAGAAAAAGAATGGAAACCAACACTTTCCAAACCATAGCCTAGGCAAATCAAACCAATCAATAAGAAAGGTTATTGAGAATTTAAGAAACATTAGGAATCGCATGATTCGTATGCTTGTGTTTGTGTTGTTTGGTGATGTTTCTTTCAAGTTCGATTAATTCAACGATTTTTGGAAGAGAAAAAGAATGGAAACCAACAGTTTCCAAACCATAGCCTAGGCATATCAAACCTATCAATAAGAAAGGTTATAGAGAATTTGAGAAACATTAGGAATCGCATGATTCGTATTCTTTTGTTTGTGTTGTTTGGTGATGTTTCTATCAAGTTCTATTAATTCAAAGATTTTTGGAAGAGAAAAAGAATGGAAACCAACACTTTCCAAACCATAGTCTAGGCAAATCAAACCAATCAATAAGAAAGGTTATTGTGATTTTGAGAAGCATTAGGAATCGCATGATTCGTATGCTTGTGTTTGTGTAGTTCGGTCATGTTACTATCAAGTTCTATTAATTCAAAGATTTATGGAAGAGAAAAAGATTAAAAAAATACTTTCCAAACCATAGCCTAGACAAATCAAACCAATCAATATGAAAGGTTTTGAAAACATTAGGAATCGCATGATTCATATGCTTGTGTTTGTGATGTTTGGTGATGTTTCTATCAAGTTCTATTAATTCAAAGATTTTTGGAAGAGAAAAAGATTGGAAACCAACACTATCCAAACCATAGCCTAGCCTAGGCCAATCAAACCAATCAATAAGAAAGGTTATTGAGAATTTCAGAAACAATAGGAATCGCATGATTCGTATGCTTGTGTTTGTGTTGTTTGGTGATGTTTCTATCAAGTTCTATTAATTCAAAGATTTTTGGAAGAGAAAAACAATGGAAATCAACACTATCCAAACTATAGCCTTGGCAAATTAAACCATTCAATAAGAAAGGTTATTGAGAATTTGAGAAACATTAAGAATCGCATGATTCGTATGTTTGTGTTTGTGTTGTTTAGTGATGTTTCTATCAAGTTCTATTAATTCAAAGATTTTAGGAAGTGAAAAAGAATGGAAACCAACACTTTCCAAACCATAGCCTAGGCATATCAAACCAATCAATAAGAAAGGTTATTGTGATTTTGAGAAACATTAGGAATCGCATGACTCGTATGCTTGTGTTTGTGTTGTTCGGTGATATTTCTATCAAGTTCTATTAAATCAAAGATTTATGGAAGAGAAAAAGATTGAAAAAAATACATTCCAAACCATAGCCTAAACAAATCAAACCAATCAATATGAAAGGTTTTGAAAACATTAGGAATCGTATGATTCGTATGCTTGTGTTTGTGTTGTTTGGTGATGTTTCTATCAAGTTCTATTAATTCAAAGATTTTTGGAATAGAAAAAGAATGGAAACCAACACTACCCAAACCATAGCCTAGGCACATCAAACCAATCAATAAGAAAGGTTATTGAGAATTTGAGAAACATTAGGAATCGCATGATTCGTATGCTTGTGTTTGTGTTGTTTGGTGATGTTTCTATCAAGTTCTATTAATTCAAAGATTTTTGGAAGAGAAAAAGAATGGAAACCAACACTGTCCAAACCATAGGCTAGGCAAATCAAACCAATCAATAAGAAAGGTTATTGAGAATTTGAGACCCATTAGGAATCTAATGATTTGTATACTTGTGTTTGTGTTGTTTGGTGATGTTTCTATCAATTTCTAATAATTCAAACATTTTTGTAACAGAAAATGAATGGAAACCAATACTTTCCAAACCATAGCCTAGGCAAAACAAACCAATCAATAAGAAAGGTTATTGAGAATTTGAGAAACATTAAGAATCGCATGATTCGTATGTTTGTGTTTGTGTTGTTTAGTGATGTTTCTATCAAGTTCTATTAATTCAAAGATTTTTGGAAGAGAAAAAGAATGGAAACCAACACTTTCCAAACCATAGCCTAGGCAAATCAAACCAATCAATAAGAAAGGTTATTTCGAATTTGAGACCCATTAGGAATCTAATGATTTGTATACTTGTGTTTGTGTTGTTTGGTGATGTTTCTATCAATTTCTAATAATTCAAACATTTTTGTAACAGAAAATGAATGGAAACCAATACTTTCCAAACCATAGCCTAGGCAAAACAAACCAATCAATAAGAAAGGTTATTGAGAATTTGAGAAACATTAAGAATCGCATGATTCGTATGCTTGTGTTTGTGTTGTTTGGTGATGTTTCTATCAAGTTCTATTAATTCAAAGATTTTTGGAAGAGAAAAAGAATGGAAACCAACACTGTCCAAACCATAGCCTAGGCAAATCAAACCAATCAATAAGAAAGGTTATTTCGAATTTGAGACCCATTAGGAATCTAATGATTTGTATACTTGTGTTTGTGTTGTTTGGTGATGTTTCTATCAATTTCTAATAATTCAAACATTTTTGTAACAGAAAATGAATGGAAACCAATACTTTCCAAACCATAGCCTAGGCAAAACAAACTAATCAATAAGAAAGGTTATTGAGAATTTGAGAAACATTAAGAATCGCATGATTCGTATGCTTGTGTTTGTGTTGTTTGGTGATGTTTCTATCAAGTTCTATTAATTCAAAGATTTTTGGAAGAGAAAAAGAATGGAAACCAACACTGTCCAAACCATAGCCTAGGCAAATCAAACCAATCAATAAGAAAGGTTATTGAGAACAGTAGGTCCTTAACCAGTAGGTCCTTAACCAGTAGACTCAAGAGAGTAATCTGTCCAACAGGGAACAGTAGACTTCTATTGAGTAATCTGAATTTAAACATGAGTAATCTACACACGAGGTGTAGTAGACTCATTAGGAAACCTCCCCTTTTGAGGAATATTATCCATTGCAGTTTATCTTTGATAAACTATCCGTTTCCTTCGAGGGAACAGTGGCGTAGATACCACTATCATGTTACCCCTTGACTTACATGAAGTCATATAACATGTCAATGTAAATTAACATTTCTTATCATTGTCCAATGATAAATCAATCCATAAAATGGACTCATTTTGTTTTAGATAATAAACAAACACATTCCGTTTAGGGAACATCATACATCGATCCCTTCTCGGGAACATTCATCCGAATTTCGATTTGATCCAAAATCCATTTGACCTTACATAATCATACAATAATCTTTTATATATGATTATCACACCCTTTGATATCACATTCATCAATTCTCATTACAAGGTAACAAGAAAACATGGACTTGTGTTCAAAACACTTACATTCATGTGAATTAAAATCTCATGACCAAAGGATCACGCATGGCATAAATTCCACCATTACATATTATTCTTCAGAATAATATCAAGACCAAAAGCCTTTTCTTTCTCAAAATCAAATTTGAGAAAACATGGATCAATATCCATCGAATCTTGGGTTCTTTTGTAGGACGATCAAAGTACCAATGATCCCCTTCAACTTTAACCCGATTGTCATCTCACGCACAGACGTCATTGATCAAGAAAATTCTGATTTCGACTGTTGGATTCTGGTGTTGATCCCTGCGTTGATCCAGCGAGCGCTGCTGCGTCTGTTGATCCCGTCTTCACTTCAATGCAGAACACCTGGGGAACAATCAATGATGTCTGTCTTCGGATAAGATTTGAGTCGTGTAATCACTTTCCAAAATCAGAATTTGGCCCCTTATAAGCCTTAGGGAATCCACAAAATCTGAAGTGAGATAAAACAAATCTGCTGATCCTTTCCAAGGCTTGTGGTAAGGATCAAACTATAGAATGATGTATGATGGATGTATGACTTCGACTAAGTCGAATCTTGAGAGAGATTCTCTAACCAGCCCGACTTCATCTTCCTTTAGCCTTATGTAGGGCGTAGGAAAGCCTAGGGAGCGGTTTCTACAAGTTATGGGCGGTTACCAGCGGTTACCGCTGATCCTTTGCCTCCAACGGCTCTATCTTGGAGAGACACGTGGCCCATCTGAAACCATACATAAAAGGAGGTTACTCAAGTAGTTACACAACGGTTATATTGGCAGTTAACCCACGTGACCAATATTCAAACCGTTAGACTGACTGATCCCGTTGGTACCAGTCCACCAGAACTCTTGTTCTTTAAACTACTGATCCCAAAGTAACATATCCTTAATATTCCCACTAGATCCCAAATATACTTACACAAGCGTGTACTCCACACCCCCAGATTTGTGATAAGCTATATGAGACCTCATAAAGTCATCATGAACCCCGATAACACTAAATGGCCATTGATCCCTTAGGAACCATCACTGGTTTTTCAGGGATCAATCTAGTGATAACACTAAAATCACCAACAGAGGAGGCACCCAAGTCACCGCCTCTCCAGCCCGTGTCGTCCCGAGCGTCGGTGAGTCCCTTGTCCGATTCGGTTTGACTTGATTGTGGTTCGTTGCTGGGTTGTGGGTCGCAGGTATTAGGGTTCCTAGGCTGGGTTTGGGCAAGCGGGTGTTGATTGGGAAGAGGGCAGGTGAGTGGTCGAGAGTCGGAGTTGAAGGGCGGGAGAGTTCGGACGTGAAGTTGGTTAAGGCTTGTGCGGGTGTGTGGGTAAGCTGATTAATGTTAAATGTGATCAAGAGTTTAGAGTTGTGGATGTATAAGGCTTCAATGGAAGTAGGAATAAGAGTGTGAAATCTACTAGCTACGTACTTAGCTAGTTAATGAGGAAAGGTCAAACTTAGAGGGATTTGCAAGTTAAGGAGGGAAAATCAAAGCTGGGGAAGATTTGCAGTGGATGGTGTTGATGATAAGTTGTTGAAGAAAGCTAGCTATAGCTATTCCTTTCAAGTCTTTCGATCAATATGTGGGTCAAAATTCAAACAAAGCCGGGGAGGTAGTGGAAGATTGTAATTAACCATTACCGACTCTACTAGTGGATAATTTGTTAATTAATCAAGAGGTGGTGGATACCAGCAAATCCCTAGCTAGTATTCTTGGTCTTGACTTGGAAGAAGTGGTGGTCAATGAGAACAATGATCTATCCGATAAAGAACTCGGTTAACTAGTGGGTTTAATTATTTGTTTAGCTAATTAATTAGATAGGGTACCTAGATCAGTCGGGTTCGATGGTGTCGAGTTGAGGGTCCGCGTTCGGGTTTTCAAGTCGGTTCGGGTTCCTTGATTTAAGTCGGGTTTGTTTATGGTCCAAGTCTTAATGTCCGTAAAAATCTTATCCAGGAACTCGTAGGGATTCTCGTTGAATTTTTGGGTTGAAGTTAAAAGCTCTCCATATTCGAGGTAAGTCGATTTTCGACTTGCTCAGCTCCTATTCTAGCCTGTTAGGATTTGCGTGGTAGTTATAAGATTGGTCTTGGGAACTAGTCTCGATCGATCTTTAAAAATGCTTTGATATGTGTGCTATGTGTAATTGATCTTGGAAATTGGTTTTGAAAGTTAGTATGTATATAGTTGTGTGTCGGTTTTTTCTATGTTGGGCAAGCGCTCCAGTGGAGGCTTAATGTGAAGGTTGAGTTGTGATGGACGGTTGTGTTGAGATGGATGGTTGTGTTGAGATGGATGGTTGGATTGAGAATGGATGGTTATGAGATGGCCCGTCTCTGAGTCCGGCGTGGGATCGATACGCCGTTGTCATGGCATGTAGTGTTGGGGCAGGGCTGCATAGCCTAGGTAGCGTAAAGGTATACGGTGTTGGGGCAGTGCCGCATATCATAGGTAGAGTTTCTGATTGCGTGTCTTATGTGGAGTTGATTGAAGTGAAGAGTATGATCGTGTGTGTTGAATTGATGAATGTGATTGAATTGGTTATTAAGTGATTGTGTATAATTGTTTAATTGCCTAGATATGAGCTTTGAAACTGACTATGGCTGACTGGACCTAGGATTGGACTAGAGATATGTGTGTGATTGCAGACTTGTTTGCTGACATTAGAAAAACTGTTTTAAAACGTCTTGTAGTTGCCATGTTGACTCTGACTTGATAGGATAGGATCTGACCCTTCGGGGAATTATTTTTCATTCCAGGTAATCAGGACGCCGTGATCGAGCCTCGGCAAAACGGTGGTGCAATGCGGTAGCGTGTCACACTAGTTAGTTTTGGGGGTGTTGAGTTAATTACTAGTAGTTGTCGTTGTATATCTGTTAGTGCAAGTATGAGTTTTTGTTAAGTAGCCTAATGGTTAGTGTTTGTTTATGGTGTTGTTCTCGGGGTTGGTTCATGACATCTTGGTTTGTAAAACTATAAATTTTATTTCTTTTCTTGTACGAGTTGGATGTTTTCTTGTTTTCTCGCCGTGCCCGCGTTTCAAGATCCAGTTGTCCAGTTGTCAAACTAGCTTGGTAGTACCTCGTGAGGTCTACTACTGAGTAACTCCCTTGTCAGAAAGACGAGGTGTTACAGCCTAGGCATAGCCTAGGCAAATCAAAAAGAATGGAAACCAACACTTTCCAAACCATAGCCTAGGCAAATCAAACCAATCAATAAGAAAGGTTATTGAGAATTTGAGAAACATTAGGAATCGCATGATTCGTATGCTTGTGTTTGTGTTGTTTGGTGATGTTTCTTTCAAGTTCGATTAATTCAAGGATTTTTGGAAGAGAAAAAGAATGGAAACCAACACTTTCCAAACCATAGCCTAGGCATATCAAACCAATCAATAAGAAAGGTTATTGAGAATTTGAGAAACATTAGGAATCGCATTATTCGTATTCTTGTGTTTGTGTAGTTCGGTCATGTTTCTATCAAGTTCTATTAATTCAAAGATTTATGGAAGAGAAAAAGATTGAAAAAATACTTTCCAAACCATAGCCTAGACAAATCAAACCAATCAATATGAAAGGTTTTGAAAACATTAGGAATCGCATGATTCGTATGCTTGTGTTTGTGATGTTTGGTGATGTTTCTATGAAGTTTTATTAATTCAAAGATTTTTCGAAGAGAAAAAGATTGGAAAACAACACTATCCAAACCATAGCCTAGCCTAGGCAAATCAAACCAATCAATAATAAAAGGTTATTGAGAATTTCAGAAACAATTGGAATCGCATGATTCGTATGCTTGTGTTTGTGTTGTTTGGTGATGTTTCTATCAAGTTCTATTAATTCAAAGATTTTTGGAACAGAAAAAGAATGGAAACCGACGCTTTCCAAACCACAGCCTAGGCGAATCAAAACAATCAATAAGAAAGGTTATTGTGAATTTGAGAAACATTAGGAATCGCATGATTGGTATGCTTGTGTTTGTGTTGTTTGGTGATGTTTCTATCAAGTTCTATTACATCAAAGATTTTTTGAAGACAAAGAGACTGAAAAAAAAAAACACTTTCCAAAACATAGCCTAGGCAAATCAAACCAATCAATAAGAAAGGTTATTGAGAATTTGAGAAACATTAGGAATCGCATTATTCGTATGCTTGTGTTTGTGTTGTTTGGTGATGTTTCTATCAAGATCTATTAATTCAAAGATTTTTGGAAGAGAAAAAGAATGGAAACCAACAACTTCCATACCATAGCCTAGGCAAATCAAACCAATTAATAAGAAAGGTTATTTAGATATTGAGACCCATTAGGAATCTCATGATTTGTATGCTTGTGTTTGTGTTGTTTAGTGATGTTTCTATCAATTTCTATTAATTCAAACATTTTTGTAACAGAAAATTAATGGAAACCAATACTTTCCAAACCATAGCCTAGGAAAAACAAACCAATCAATAAGAAAGGTTATTGAGAATTTGAGAAACATTAGGAATCGCATGATTCGTATGTTTGTGTTTGTGTTGTTTAGTGATGTTTCTATCAAGTTCTATTAATTCAAAGATTTTTGGAAGAGAAAAAGAATGGAAACCAACACTTTCCAAACCATAGCCTAGGCATATCAAACCAATCAATGAGAAAGGTTATTGTGATTTTGAGAATAATTAGGAATCGCATGATTCGTATGCTTGTGTTTGTGTTGTTCGGTGATGTTTCTATCAAGTTCTATTAATTCAAAGATTTTTGGAAGAGAAAAAGATTGAAAAAAACACTTTCCAAACCATAGCCTAGACAAATCAAACCAATCAATATGAAAGGTTTTGAAAATATTAGGAATCACATGATTCGTGTGCTTGTGTTTGTGTTGTTTGGTGATGTTTCTATCAAGTTCTATTTATTCAAAGATTTTTGGAAGAGAAAAAAAATGGAAACCAACACTATCCAAACCATAGCCTAGGCACATCAAACCAATCAATAAGAAAGGTTATTGAGAATTTGAGAAACATTAGGAATCGCATGATTCGTATGCTTGTGTTTGTGTTGTTTGGTGATGTTTCTATCAAGTTCTATTAATTCAAAGATTTTTGGAAGAGAAAAAGAATGGAAACCAACACTGTCCAAACCTTAGCCTAGGCAAATCAAACCAATCAATAAGAAAGGTTATTGTGATTTTGAGAAACATTAGGAGTCGCATGATTCGTATGCTTGTGTTTGTGTTGTTCGGTGATGTTTCTATCAAGTTCTATTAATTCAAAGATTTATGGAAGAGAAAAAGATTGAAAAAAACACTTTCCAATCCATAGCCTAGACAAATCAAACCAATCAATATGAAAGGTTTTGAAAATATTAGGAATCACATGATTCGTATGCTTGTGTTTGTGTTGTTTGGTGATGTTTCTATCAAGTTCTATTTATTCAAAGATTTTTGGAAGAGAAAAAGATTGGAGACCAACACTATCCAAAACATAGCCTAGGCAAATCAAACCAATCAATAAGAAAGTTATTGAGAATTTGAGAAACATTAGGAATCGCATGATTCGTATGCTTGTGTTGGAGTTGTTTGGTGATGTTTCTATCAAGTTCTATTAATTCAAGAATTTTTGGAAGATAAAAAGAATGGAAACCAACACTTTCCAAACCATAGTCTAGGCAAATCAAACCAATTAATACGATTTATGCTTGTGTCTGTGTTGTTCGGTGATGTTTCTATCAAGTTCTATTAAATCAAAGATTTATGGAAGAGAAAAAGATTGAAAAAAAACACTTTCCAAACCATAGCCTAAACAAATCAAACCAATCAATATGAAAGGTTTTAAAAACAATAGGGATCGCATGATTCGTATGCTTGTGTTTGTGTTGTTTGGTGATGTTTCTATCAAGTTCTATTAATTCAAAGATTTTTGGAAGAGAAAAAGAATGGAAACCAACACTATCCAAACCATAGCCTAGGCACATTAAACCAATCAATAAGAAAGGTTATTAAGAATTTGAGAAACATTAGGAATCACATGATTCGTATGCTTGTGTTTGTGTTGTTTGGTGATGTTTCTATCAAGTTCTATTAATTCAAAGATTTTTGGAAGAGAAAAAGAATGGAAACCAACACTGTCCAAACCATGGCCTAGGCAAATCAAACCAATCAATAAGAAAGGTTATTGTGATTTTGAGAAACATTAGGAATCGCATGATTCGTATGCTTGTGTTCATGTTTTTCGGTGATGTTTTTATCAAGTTCTATTAATTCAAAGATTTATGGAAGAGAAAAAGATTGGAAAAAACACTTTCCAAACCATAGTCTAGGCAAATCAAACCAATTAATACGATTTATGCTTGTGTCTGTGTTGTTCGGTGATGTTTCTATCAAGTTCTATTAAATCAAAGATTTATGGAAGAGAAAAAGATTGAAAAAAAACACTTTCCAAACCATAGCCTAAACAAATCAAACCAATCAATATGAAAGGTTTTGAAAACATTAGGAATCGCATGATTCGTATGCTTGTGTTTGTGTTGTTTGGTGATGTTTCTATCAAGTTCTATTTATTCAAAGATTTTTGGAAGAGAAAAAGATTGGAAACCAACACTATCAAAACCATAGCCTAGCCTAGGCAAATCAAACCAATCAATAAGAAAGGTTATTGAGAATTTGAGAAACATTAGGAATCGCATGATTCGTATGCTTGTGTTTGTGTTGTTTGGTGACGTTTCTTTCAAGTTCTATTAGATCAAAGCTTTTTGGAAGACAAAGAGATTGAAAAAAAAACACTTTCCAAACCATAGCCTAGACAAATCAAACCAATGAATATGAAAGGTATTGAGAAACATTAGGAATCGCATGATTCGTATGCTTGTGTTTGTGTTGTTTGGTGATGTTTCTATCAAGTTCTATTAAATCAAACATTTTTGGAAGAGAAAAAGATTTGAAACAAACATTTTCCAAACCATAGCCTAGACAAATCAAACCAATCAATATGAAAGGTTTTTAAAACATTAGGAATCGCTGATTCGTATGCTTGTGTTTGTGTTATGTGGTGATGTTTCTATCAAGTTCTATTTATTCAAAGATTTTTTGAAGAGAAAAAGATTGGAAACCAACACGATCCAAACCATAGCCTAGCCTAGGCAAATCAAACCAATCAATAAGAAAGGTTATTGGGAATTTGAGAAACATTAGGAATCGCATGATTCGTATGCTTGTGTTTGTGTTGTTTGGTGACGTTTCTATCAAGTTCTATTAGATCAAAGATTTTTGGAAGACAAAGAGATTGAAAAAAATCACTTTCCAAACCATAGCATAGACAAATTAAACCAATCAATATGAAAGGTATTGAGAAACATTAGGAATCGCATGATTCGTATGCTTGTATTTGTGTTGTTTGGTGACGTTTCTATCAAGTTCTATTAGATCAAAGATTTTTGGAAGACAAAGAGATTGAAAAAAAACACTTTCCAAACCATAGCCTAGACAAATCAAACCAATGAATATGAAAGGTATTGAGAAACATTAGGAATCGCATGATTCGTATGCTTGTGTTTGTGTTGTTTGGTGATGTTTCTATCAAGTTCTATTTATTCAAAGATTTTTGGAGGAGAAAAAGATTGGAAACCAACACTATCCAAACCATAGCCTAGACAAATCAAACCAATCAATATGAAAGGTTTTGAAAACATTAGGAATCGCTGATTCGTATGCTTGTGTTTGTGTTATTTGGTGATGTTTCTATCAAGTTCTATTTATTCAAAGATTTTTGTTAGAGAAAAAGGTTGTAAACCAACACTATCCAAACCATAGCCTAGCCTAGGCAAATAAAACCAATCAATAAGAAAGGTTATTGAGAATTTGAGAAACATTAGGAATCGCATGATTCGTATGCTTGTGTTTGTGTTGTTTGGTGACATTTCTATCAAGTTCTATTAGATCAAAGATTTTTGGAAGACAAAGAGATTGAAACAAAACACTTTCCAAACCATAGCCTAGACAAATCAAACCAATGAATATGAAAGGTATTGAGAAACATTAGGAATCGCATGATTCGTATGCTTGTGTTTGTGTTGTTTGGTGATGTTTCTATCAAGTTCTATTAAATCAAACATTTTTGGAAGAGAAAAAGATTTGAAACAAACACTTTCCAAACCATAGCCTAGTCAAATCAAGCCAATCAATATGAAAGGTTTTGATAGACATTAGGAATCGCATGATTCGTATCCTTGTGTTTGTGTTGTTTGGTCATTTTTCTATCAAGTTCTATTAATTCAAAGATTTTTGGAAGAGAAAAAGAATGGAAACCAACACTTTCCAAACCATAGCCTAGGCAAATCAAACCAATCAATAAGAAAGGTTATTGAGGATTTGAGAAAGATTAGGAATCGCATGATTCGTATGCTTGTGTTTGTGTTGTTTGGTGATGTTTCTATCAAGTTGTATTAATTCAATGATTTTTGGAAGAGAAAAAGAATGGAAACCAACAATTTCCAAACCATAGCCTAGGCAAATCAAACCAATCAATAAGAAAGCTTATTGAGAATTTGAGAAACAGTAGGAATCGCATGATTCGTATGCTTGTGTTTGTGTTGTTTGGTGATGTTTCTTTCAAGTTCGATTAATTCAAGGATTTTTGGAAGAGATAAAGAATGGAAACCAACACTTTCCAAACCATAGCCTAGGCAAATCAAACCAATCAATAAGAAAGGTTATTGAGAATTTGAGAAACATTAGGAATCGCATTATTCGTATGCTTGTGTTTGTGTTGTTTGGTGATGTTTCTATCAAGTTCTATTAATTCAAAGATTTTTGGATGAGAAAAAGATTGGAAACCAACACTTTCCAAACCATACACAAGGCAAATCAAACCAATCAAAAAGAAAATTTATTGAGAATTTCAGAAACATTAGGAATCGCATGATTCGTATTCTTTTGTTTGTGTTGTTTGGTGATGTTTCTATCAAGTTCTATTAATTCAAAGATTTTTGGAAGAGAAAAAGAATGGAAACCAACACTTTCCAAACCATAGTCTAGGCAAATCAAACCAATCAATAAGAAAGGTTATTGTGATTTTGAGAAGCATTAGGAATCGCATGATTCGTATGCTTGTGTTTGTGTAGTTCGGTCATGTTTCTATCAAGTTCTATTAATTCAAAGATTTATGGAAGAGAAAAAGATTGAAAAAATACTTTCCAAACCATAGCCTAGACAAATCAATCCAATCAATATAAAAGGTTTTGAAAACCTTAGGAATCGCATGGTTCGTATGCTTGTGTTTGTGATGTTTGGTGATGTTTCTATCAAGTTGTATTAATTCAAAGATTTTTGGAAGAGAAAAAGAATGGAAACCAACAATTTCCAAACCATAGCCTAGGCAAATCAAACCAATCAATAAGAAAGGTTATTGAGAATTTCAGAAACAATAGGAATCGCATGATTCGTATGCTTGTGTTTGTGTTGTTTGGTGATGTTTCTATCAAGTTCTATTAATTCAAAGATTTTTGGAAGAGAAAAAGAATGGAAACCAACACTGTCCAAACCATAGGCTAGGCAAATCAAACCAATCAATAAGAAAGGTTATTGAGAATTTGAGACCCATTAGGAATCTAATGATTTGTATACTTGTGTTTGTGTTGTTTGGTGATGTTTCTATCAATTTCTAATAATTCAAACATTTTTGTAACAGAAAATGAATGGAAACCAATACTTTCCAAACCATAGCCTAGGCAAAACAAACCAATCAATAAGAAAGGTTATTGAGAATTTGAGAAACATTAAGAATCGCATGATTCGTATGTTTGTGTTTGTGTTGTTTAGTGATGTTTCTATCAAGTTCTATTAATTCAAAGATTTTTGGAAGAGAAAAAGAATGGAAACCAACACTTTCCAAACCATAGCCTAGGCAAATCAAACCAATCAATAAGAAAGGTTATTTCGAATTTGAGACCCATTAGGAATCTAATGATTTGTATACTTGTGTTTGTGTTGTTTGGTGATGTTTCTATCAATTTCTAATAATTCAAACATTTTTGTAACAGAAAATGAATGGAAACCAATACTTTCCAAACCATAGCCTAGGCAAAACAAACCAATCAATAAGAAAGGTTATTGAGAATTTGAGAAACATTAAGAATCGCATGATTCGTATGCTTGTGTTTGTGTTGTTTGGTGATGTTTCTATCAAGTTCTATTAATTCAAAGATTTTTGGAAGAGAAAAAGAATGGAAACCAACACTGTCCAAACCATAGCCTAGGCAAATCAAACCAATCAATAAGAAAGGTTATTTCGAATTTGAGACCCATTAGGAATCTAATGATTTGTATACTTGTGTTTGTGTTGTTTGGTGATGTTTCTATCAATTTCTAATAATTCAAACATTTTTGTAACAGAAAATGAATGGAAACCAATACTTTCCAAACCATAGCCTAGGCAAAACAAACTAATCAATAAGAAAGGTTATTGAGAATTTGAGAAACATTAAGAATCGCATGATTCGTATGCTTGTGTTTGTGTTGTTTGGTGATGTTTCTATCAAGTTCTATTAATTCAAAGATTTTTGGAAGAGAAAAAGAATGGAAACCAACACTGTCCAAACCATAGCCTAGGCAAATCAAACCAATCAATAAGAAAGGTTATTGAGAACAGTAGGTCCTTAACCAGTAGGTCCTTAACCAGTAGACTCAAGAGAGTAATCTGTCCAACAGGGAACAGTAGACTTCTATTGAGTAATCTGAATTTAAACATGAGTAATCTACACACGAGGTGTAGTAGACTCATTAGGAAACCTCCCCTTTTGAGGAATATTATCCATTGCAGTTTATCTTTGATAAACTATCCGTTTCCTTCGAGGGAACAGTGGCGTAGATACCACTATCATGTTACCCCTTGACTTACATGAAGTCATATAACATGTCAATGTAAATTAACATTTCTTATCATTGTCCAATGATAAATCAATCCATAAAATGGACTCATTTTGTTTTAGATAATAAACAAACACATTCCGTTTAGGGAACATCATACATCGATCCCTTCTCGGGAACATTCATCCGAATTTCGATTTGATCCAAAATCCATTTGACCTTACATAATCATACAATAATCTTTTATATATGATTATCACACCCTTTGATATCACATTCATCAATTCTCATTACAAGGTAACAAGAAAACATGGACTTGTGTTCAAAACACTTACATTCATGTGAATTAAAATCTCATGACCAAAGGATCACGCATGGCATAAATTCCACCATTACATATTATTCTTCAGAATAATATCAAGACCAAAAGCCTTTTCTTTCTCAAAATCAAATTTGAGAAAACATGGATCAATATCCATCGAATCTTGGGTTCTTTTGTAGGACGATCAAAGTACCAATGATCCCCTTCAACTTTAACCCGATTGTCATCTCACGCACAGACGTCATTGATCAAGAAAATTCTGATTTCGACTGTTGGATTCTGGTGTTGATCCCTGCGTTGATCCAGCGAGCGCTGCTGCGTCTGTTGATCCCGTCTTCACTTCAATGCAGAACACCTGGGGAACAATCAATGATGTCTGTCTTCGGATAAGATTTGAGTCGTGTAATCACTTTCCAAAATCAGAATTTGGCCCCTTATAAGCCTTAGGGAATCCACAAAATCTGAAGTGAGATAAAACAAATCTGCTGATCCTTTCCAAGGCTTGTGGTAAGGATCAAACTATAGAATGATGTATGATGGATGTATGACTTCGACTAAGTCGAATCTTGAGAGAGATTCTCTAACCAGCCCGACTTCATCTTCCTTTAGCCTTATGTAGGGCGTAGGAAAGCCTAGGGAGCGGTTTCTACAAGTTATGGGCGGTTACCAGCGGTTACCGCTGATCCTTTGCCTCCAACGGCTCTATCTTGGAGAGACACGTGGCCCATCTGAAACCATACATAAAAGGAGGTTACTCAAGTAGTTACACAACGGTTATATTGGCAGTTAACCCACGTGACCAATATTCAAACCGTTAGACTGACTGATCCCGTTGGTACCAGTCCACCAGAACTCTTGTTCTTTAAACTACTGATCCCAAAGTAACATATCCTTAATATTCCCACTAGATCCCAAATATACTTACACAAGCGTGTACTCCACACCCCCAGATTTGTGATAAGCTATATGAGACCTCATAAAGTCATCATGAACCCCGATAACACTAAATGGCCATTGATCCCTTAGGAACCATCACTGGTTTTTCAGGGATCAATCTAGTGATAACACTAAAATCACCAACAGAGGAGGCACCCAAGTCACCGCCTCTCCAGCCCGTGTCGTCCCGAGCGTCGGTGAGTCCCTTGTCCGATTCGGTTTGACTTGATTGTGGTTCGTTGCTGGGTTGTGGGTCGCAGGTATTAGGGTTCCTAGGCTGGGTTTGGGCAAGCGGGTGTTGATTGGGAAGAGGGCAGGTGAGTGGTCGAGAGTCGGAGTTGAAGGGCGGGAGAGTTCGGACGTGAAGTTGGTTAAGGCTTGTGCGGGTGTGTGGGTAAGCTGATTAATGTTAAATGTGATCAAGAGTTTAGAGTTGTGGATGTATAAGGCTTCAATGGAAGTAGGAATAAGAGTGTGAAATCTACTAGCTACGTACTTAGCTAGTTAATGAGGAAAGGTCAAACTTAGAGGGATTTGCAAGTTAAGGAGGGAAAATCAAAGCTGGGGAAGATTTGCAGTGGATGGTGTTGATGATAAGTTGTTGAAGAAAGCTAGCTATAGCTATTCCTTTCAAGTCTTTCGATCAATATGTGGGTCAAAATTCAAACAAAGCCGGGGAGGTAGTGGAAGATTGTAATTAACCATTACCGACTCTACTAGTGGATAATTTGTTAATTAATCAAGAGGTGGTGGATACCAGCAAATCCCTAGCTAGTATTCTTGGTCTTGACTTGGAAGAAGTGGTGGTCAATGAGAACAATGATCTATCCGATAAAGAACTCGGTTAACTAGTGGGTTTAATTATTTGTTTAGCTAATTAATTAGATAGGGTACCTAGATCAGTCGGGTTCGATGGTGTCGAGTTGAGGGTCCGCGTTCGGGTTTTCAAGTCGGTTCGGGTTCCTTGATTTAAGTCGGGTTTGTTTATGGTCCAAGTCTTAATGTCCGTAAAAATCTTATCCAGGAACTCGTAGGGATTCTCGTTGAATTTTTGGGTTGAAGTTAAAAGCTCTCCATATTCGAGGTAAGTCGATTTTCGACTTGCTCAGCTCCTATTCTAGCCTGTTAGGATTTGCGTGGTAGTTATAAGATTGGTCTTGGGAACTAGTCTCGATCGATCTTTAAAAATGCTTTGATATGTGTGCTATGTGTAATTGATCTTGGAAATTGGTTTTGAAAGTTAGTATGTATATAGTTGTGTGTCGGTTTTTTCTATGTTGGGCAAGCGCTCCAGTGGAGGCTTAATGTGAAGGTTGAGTTGTGATGGACGGTTGTGTTGAGATGGATGGTTGTGTTGAGATGGATGGTTGGATTGAGAATGGATGGTTATGAGATGGCCCGTCTCTGAGTCCGGCGTGGGATCGATACGCCGTTGTCATGGCATGTAGTGTTGGGGCAGGGCTGCATAGCCTAGGTAGCGTAAAGGTATACGGTGTTGGGGCAGTGCCGCATATCATAGGTAGAGTTTCTGATTGCGTGTCTTATGTGGAGTTGATTGAAGTGAAGAGTATGATCGTGTGTGTTGAATTGATGAATGTGATTGAATTGGTTATTAAGTGATTGTGTATAATTGTTTAATTGCCTAGATATGAGCTTTGAAACTGACTATGGCTGACTGGACCTAGGATTGGACTAGAGATATGTGTGTGATTGCAGACTTGTTTGCTGACATTAGAAAAACTGTTTTAAAACGTCTTGTAGTTGCCATGTTGACTCTGACTTGATAGGATAGGATCTGACCCTTCGGGGAATTATTTTTCATTCCAGGTAATCAGGACGCCGTGATCGAGCCTCGGCAAAACGGTGGTGCAATGCGGTAGCGTGTCACACTAGTTAGTTTTGGGGGTGTTGAGTTAATTACTAGTAGTTGTCGTTGTATATCTGTTAGTGCAAGTATGAGTTTTTGTTAAGTAGCCTAATGGTTAGTGTTTGTTTATGGTGTTGTTCTCGGGGTTGGTTCATGACATCTTGGTTTGTAAAACTATAAATTTTATTTCTTTTCTTGTACGAGTTGGATGTTTTCTTGTTTTCTCGCCGTGCCCGCGTTTCAAGATCCAGTTGTCCAGTTGTCAAACTAGCTTGGTAGTACCTCGTGAGGTCTACTACTGAGTAACTCCCTTGTCAGAAAGACGAGGTGTTACAGCCTAGGCATAGCCTAGGCAAATCAAAAAGAATGGAAACCAACACTTTCCAAACCATAGCCTAGGCAAATCAAACCAATCAATAAGAAAGGTTATTGAGAATTTGAGAAACATTAGGAATCGCATGATTCGTATGCTTGTGTTTGTGTTGTTTGGTGATGTTTCTTTCAAGTTCGATTAATTCAAGGATTTTTGGAAGAGAAAAAGAATGGAAACCAACACTTTCCAAACCATAGCCTAGGCATATCAAACCAATCAATAAGAAAGGTTATTGAGAATTTGAGAAACATTAGGAATCGCATTATTCGTATTCTTGTGTTTGTGTAGTTCGGTCATGTTTCTATCAAGTTCTATTAATTCAAAGATTTATGGAAGAGAAAAAGATTGAAAAAATACTTTCCAAACCATAGCCTAGACAAATCAAACCAATCAATATGAAAGGTTTTGAAAACATTAGGAATCGCATGATTCGTATGCTTGTGTTTGTGATGTTTGGTGATGTTTCTATGAAGTTTTATTAATTCAAAGATTTTTCGAAGAGAAAAAGATTGGAAAACAACACTATCCAAACCATAGCCTAGCCTAGGCAAATCAAACCAATCAATAATAAAAGGTTATTGAGAATTTCAGAAACAATTGGAATCGCATGATTCGTATGCTTGTGTTTGTGTTGTTTGGTGATGTTTCTATCAAGTTCTATTAATTCAAAGATTTTTGGAACAGAAAAAGAATGGAAACCGACGCTTTCCAAACCACAGCCTAGGCGAATCAAAACAATCAATAAGAAAGGTTATTGTGAATTTGAGAAACATTAGGAATCGCATGATTGGTATGCTTGTGTTTGTGTTGTTTGGTGATGTTTCTATCAAGTTCTATTACATCAAAGATTTTTTGAAGACAGAGAGACTGAAAAAAAAAAACACTTTCCAAAACATAGCCTAGGCAAATCAAACCAATCAATAAGAAAGGTTATTGAGAATTTGAGAAACATTAGGAATCGCATTATTCGTATGCTTGTGTTTGTGTTGTTTGGTGATGTTTCTATCAAGATCTATTAATTCAAAGATTTTTGGAAGAGAAAAAGAATGGAAACCAACAACTTCCATACCATAGCCTAGGCAAATCAAACCAATTAATAAGAAAGGTTATTTAGATATTGAGACCCATTAGGAATCTCATGATTTGTATGCTTGTGTTTGTGTTGTTTAGTGATGTTTCTATCAATTTCTATTAATTCAAACATTTTTGTAACAGAAAATTAATGGAAACCAATACTTTCCAAACCATAGCCTAGGAAAAACAAACCAATCAATAAGAAAGGTTATTGAGAATTTGAGAAACATTAGGAATCGCATGATTCGTATGTTTGTGTTTGTGTTGTTTAGTGATGTTTCTATCAAGTTCTATTAATTCAAAGATTTTTGGAAGAGAAAAAGAATGGAAACCAACACTTTCCAAACCATAGCCTAGGCATATCAAACCAATCAATGAGAAAGGTTATTGTGATTTTGAGAATAATTAGGAATCGCATGATTCGTATGCTTGTGTTTGTGTTGTTCGGTGATGTTTCTATCAAGTTCTATTAATTCAAAGATTTTTGGAAGAGAAAAAGATTGAAAAAAACACTTTCCAAACCATAGCCTAGACAAATCAAACCAATCAATATGAAAGGTTTTGAAAATATTAGGAATCACATGATTCGTGTGCTTGTGTTTGTGTTGTTTGGTGATGTTTCTATCAAGTTCTATTTATTCAAAGATTTTTGGAAGAGAAAAAAAATGGAAACCAACACTATCCAAACCATAGCCTAGGCACATCAAACCAATCAATAAGAAAGGTTATTGAGAATTTGAGAAACATTAGGAATCGCATGATTCGTATGCTTGTGTTTGTGTTGTTTGGTGATGTTTCTATCAAGTTCTATTAATTCAAAGATTTTTGGAAGAGAAAAAGAATGGAAACCAACACTGTCCAAACCTTAGCCTAGGCAAATCAAACCAATCAATAAGAAAGGTTATTGTGATTTTGAGAAACATTAGGAGTCGCATGATTCGTATGCTTGTGTTTGTGTTGTTCGGTGATGTTTCTATCAAGTTCTATTAATTCAAAGATTTATGGAAGAGAAAAAGATTGAAAAAAACACTTTCCAATCCATAGCCTAGACAAATCAAACCAATCAATATGAAAGGTTTTGAAAATATTAGGAATCACATGATTCGTATGCTTGTGTTTGTGTTGTTTGGTGATGTTTCTATCAAGTTCTATTTATTCAAAGATTTTTGGAAGAGAAAAAGATTGGAGACCAACACTATCCAAAACATAGCCTAGGCAAATCAAACCAATCAATAAGAAAGTTATTGAGAATTTGAGAAACATTAGGAATCGCATGATTCGTATGCTTGTGTTGGAGTTGTTTGGTGATGTTTCTATCAAGTTCTATTAATTCAAGAATTTTTGGAAGATAAAAAGAATGGAAACCAACACTTTCCAAACCATAGTCTAGGCAAATCAAACCAATTAATACGATTTATGCTTGTGTCTGTGTTGTTCGGTGATGTTTCTATCAAGTTCTATTAAATCAAAGATTTATGGAAGAGAAAAAGATTGAAAAAAAACACTTTCCAAACCATAGCCTAAACAAATCAAACCAATCAATATGAAAGGTTTTAAAAACAATAGGGATCGCATGATTCGTATGCTTGTGTTTGTGTTGTTTGGTGATGTTTCTATCAAGTTCTATTAATTCAAAGATTTTTGGAAGAGAAAAAGAATGGAAACCAACACTATCCAAACCATAGCCTAGGCACATTAAACCAATCAATAAGAAAGGTTATTAAGAATTTGAGAAACATTAGGAATCACATGATTCGTATGCTTGTGTTTGTGTTGTTTGGTGATGTTTCTATCAAGTTCTATTAATTCAAAGATTTTTGGAAGAGAAAAAGAATGGAAACCAACACTGTCCAAACCATGGCCTAGGCAAATCAAACCAATCAATAAGAAAGGTTATTGTGATTTTGAGAAACATTAGGAATCGCATGATTCGTATGCTTGTGTTCATGTTTTTCGGTGATGTTTTTATCAAGTTCTATTAATTCAAAGATTTATGGAAGAGAAAAAGATTGGAAAAAACACTTTCCAAACCATAGTCTAGGCAAATCAAACCAATTAATACGATTTATGCTTGTGTCTGTGTTGTTCGGTGATGTTTCTATCAAGTTCTATTAAATCAAAGATTTATGGAAGAGAAAAAGATTGAAAAAAAACACTTTCCAAACCATAGCCTAAACAAATCAAACCAATCAATATGAAAGGTTTTGAAAACATTAGGAATCGCATGATTCGTATGCTTGTGTTTGTGTTGTTTGGTGATGTTTCTATCAAGTTCTATTTATTCAAAGATTTTTGGAAGAGAAAAAGATTGGAAACCAACACTATCAAAACCATAGCCTAGCCTAGGCAAATCAAACCAATCAATAAGAAAGGTTATTGAGAATTTGAGAAACATTAGGAATCGCATGATTCGTATGCTTGTGTTTGTGTTGTTTGGTGACGTTTCTTTCAAGTTCTATTAGATCAAAGCTTTTTGGAAGACAAAGAGATTGAAAAAAAAACACTTTCCAAACCATAGCCTAGACAAATCAAACCAATGAATATGAAAGGTATTGAGAAACATTAGGAATCGCATGATTCGTATGCTTGTGTTTGTGTTGTTTGGTGATGTTTCTATCAAGTTCTATTAAATCAAACATTTTTGGAAGAGAAAAAGATTTGAAACAAACATTTTCCAAACCATAGCCTAGACAAATCAAACCAATCAATATGAAAGGTTTTTAAAACATTAGGAATCGCTGATTCGTATGCTTGTGTTTGTGTTATGTGGTGATGTTTCTATCAAGTTCTATTTATTCAAAGATTTTTTGAAGAGAAAAAGATTGGAAACCAACACGATCCAAACCATAGCCTAGCCTAGGCAAATCAAACCAATCAATAAGAAAGGTTATTGGGAATTTGAGAAACATTAGGAATCGCATGATTCGTATGCTTGTGTTTGTGTTGTTTGGTGACGTTTCTATCAAGTTCTATTAGATCAAAGATTTTTGGAAGACAAAGAGATTGAAAAAAATCACTTTCCAAACCATAGCATAGACAAATTAAACCAATCAATATGAAAGGTATTGAGAAACATTAGGAATCGCATGATTCGTATGCTTGTATTTGTGTTGTTTGGTGACGTTTCTATCAAGTTCTATTAGATCAAAGATTTTTGGAAGACAAAGAGATTGAAAAAAAACACTTTCCAAACCATAGCCTAGACAAATCAAACCAATGAATATGAAAGGTATTGAGAAACATTAGGAATCGCATGATTCGTATGCTTGTGTTTGTGTTGTTTGGTGATGTTTCTATCAAGTTCTATTTATTCAAAGATTTTTGGAGGAGAAAACGATTGGAAACCAACACTATCCAAACCATAGC
The DNA here is from genome assembly GCA_963924305.1 of Polygonum maritimum. Classification (NCBI taxonomy): domain Eukaryota; kingdom Viridiplantae; phylum Streptophyta; class Magnoliopsida; order Caryophyllales; family Polygonaceae; genus Polygonum; species Polygonum maritimum. Next base: position 24,887,742 of record OZ002731.1, on the reverse strand, counting down.
CTAGACAAATCAAACCAATCAATATGAAAGGTTTTGAAAACATTAGGAATCGCTGATTCGTATGCTTGTGTTTGTGTTATTTGGTGATGTTTCTATCAAGTTCTATTTATTCAAAGATTTTTGTTAGAGAAAAAGGTTGTAAACCAACACTATCCAAACCATAGCCTAGCCTAGGCAAATAAAACCAATCAATAAGAAAGGTTATTGAGAATTTGAGAAACATTAGGAATCGCATGATTCGTATGCTTGTGTTTGTGTTGTTTGGTGACATTTCTATCAAGTTCTATTAGATCAAAGATTTTTGGAAGACAAAGAGATTGAAACAAAACACTTTCCAAACCATAGCCTAGACAAATCAAACCAATGAATATGAAAGGTATTGAGAAACATTAGGAATCGCATGATTCGTATGCTTGTGTTTGTGTTGTTTGGTGATGTTTCTATCAAGTTCTATTAAATCAAACATTTTTGGAAGAGAAAAAGATTTGAAACAAACACTTTCCAAACCATAGCCTAGTCAAATCAAGCCAATCAATATGAAAGGTTTTGATAGACATTAGGAATCGCATGATTCGTATCCTTGTGTTTGTGTTGTTTGGTCATTTTTCTATCAAGTTCTATTAATTCAAAGATTTTTGGAAGAGAAAAAGAATGGAAACCAACACTTTCCAAACCATAGCCTAGGCAAATCAAACCAATCAATAAGAAAGGTTATTGAGGATTTGAGAAAGATTAGGAATCGCATGATTCGTATGCTTGTGTTTGTGTTGTTTGGTGATGTTTCTATCAAGTTGTATTAATTCAATGATTTTTGGAAGAGAAAAAGAATGGAAACCAACAATTTCCAAACCATAGCCTAGGCAAATCAAACCAATCAATAAGAAAGCTTATTGAGAATTTGAGAAACAGTAGGAATCGCATGATTCGTATGCTTGTGTTTGTGTTGTTTGGTGATGTTTCTTTCAAGTTCGATTAATTCAAGGATTTTTGGAAGAGAAAAAGAATGGAAACCAACACTTTCCAAACCATAGCCTAGGCAAATCAAACCAATCAATAAGAAAGGTTATTGAGAATTTGAGAAACATTAGGAATCGCATTATTCGTATGCTTGTGTTTGTGTTGTTTGGTGATGTTTCTATCAAGTTCTATTAATTCAAAGATTTTTGGATGAGAAAAAGATTGGAAACCAACACTTTCCAAACCATACACAAGGCAAATCAAACCAATCAAAAAGAAAATTTATTGAGAATTTCAGAAACATTAGGAATCGCATGATTCGTATTCTTTTGTTTGTGTTGTTTGGTGATGTTTCTATCAAGTTCTATTAATTCAAAGATTTTTGGAAGAGAAAAAGAATGGAAACCAACACTTTCCAAACCATAGTCTAGGCAAATCAAACCAATCAATAAGAAAGGTTATTGTGATTTTGAGAAGCATTAGGAATCGCATGATTCGTATGCTTGTGTTTGTGTAGTTCGGTCATGTTTCTATCAAGTTCTATTAATTCAAAGATTTATGGAAGAGAAAAAGATTGAAAAAATACTTTCCAAACCATAGCCTAGACAAATCAATCCAATCAATATAAAAGGTTTTGAAAACCTTAGGAATCGCATGATTCGTATGCTTGTGTTTGTGATGTTTGGTGATGTTTCTATCAAGTTGTATTAATTCAAAGATTTTTGGAAGAGAAAAAGAATGGAAACCAACAATTTCCAAACCATAGCCTAGGCAAATCAAACCAATCAATAAGAAAGGTTATTGAGAATTTCAGAAACAATAGGAATCGCATGATTCGTATGCTTGTGTTTGTGTTGTTTGGTGATGTTTCTATCAAGTTCTATTAAATCAAAGATTTTTAGAAGAGAAAAAGAATGGAAACCAACACTATCCAAACTATAGCCTTGGCAAATCAAACCAATCAATAAGAAAGGTTATTGAGAATTTGAGAAACATTAGGAATCGCATTATTCGTATGCTTGTGTTTGTGTTGTTTGGTGATGTTTCTATCAAGTTCTATTAATTCAAAGATTTTTGGAACAGAAAAAGAATGGAAACCGACGCTTTCCAAACCACAACCTAGGCAAATCAAAACAATCAATAAGAAAGGTTATTGTGAATTTGAGAAACATTAGGAATCGCATTATTCGTATGCTTGTGTTTGTGTTGTTTGGTGATGTTTCTATCTAGTTCTATTAAATCAAAGATTTTTGGAAGACAAAGAGATTGAAAAAAAACACTTTCAAAAACATAGCCTAGGCAAATCAAACCAATCAATAAGAAAGGTTATTGAGAATTTGAGAAACATTAGGAATTGCATGATTCGTATGCTTGTGTTTGTGTTGTTTGGTGATGTTTCTATCAAGTTCTATTAATTCAAAGATTTTTGGAAGAGAAAAAGAATGGAAACCAACAACTTCCAAACCATAGCCTAGGCAAATCAAACTAATGGATCGTAAGTCAGTTAATGAGGGCGTCCTTAACTGGGTTAAGGGCGTCCTTTAGTGCAGCGGAAAATAGACTTAACAGAATACAAGATAAGTGGATACGAGTATTTATAGAGGAACCCCACTAAGACCAACTAGTCTTATGGGTAAACCTCTACCTCCGTTGGAGGATTTTCAATAGCCGTCCCTTATCTTATTAAGAGCGAGTCCTTACAACTTAGGCGAGTCGTTACACTTCTCTGAGCTAAGCGTCCGTCCTTAGCCTCACTAGTAACACTCCTTTCAACCTAACAAGTAACCTAACACTCTTAGCTATAAGGAAGCTATCACTCACGTCTCTCACGGTTCGTTGTGAGAGACAAACTACAACTCTAATTGATTTGTGGTTTGTTTTGGATTTGATGTGTTTGGACTTTCTTTCTCTTGCTTGAAGCTCACTTGATCTTCTTGATCTTCGTTCGTGTTCTTGAATGCTTCGGGAGAGCTTGAGAGAAAGTCTTCAAAGTCCACTCTTGCACACACACATCTACCGCTATGCATACTCCTTGGAGAGTATTTATAGCGGAAGTGATTCTTGTCCTCTAGCGTCCTCTGAGACTTGGCAGGATCCTCGATCTTTGATCAACGGTGCGATGAGCGTCTTGAGGAGGTCAACTCTGTTGACGCTTGGGAAGCCTCCGCGTGGGTAGGGGACCATTGCTGGGAAAGCGACGTCTTTGGCATTGTCTACACGTGCCCAGACAAAGGAAGCTTCCTTCTGAGGACTAAGGCCGGACGATGATGTAATCATGTTGGGGCGGCCTTGATTTGAATTTGAACTTCGTCCGTATTTTGGCGCGCGTCCCATCTTGATGAGGACTCCGTCCTATCTTGCGCAGGGACTCCGCCAATTACGTTTAGCTTTGGAAGTTCTGGTAACATGCGTCCCTACAGCATAGGGACTGCTGTTCACTTGTTGTCCTTTTCGCTCATGTGCGTCCACTGGACTTACCTGAGATCAAAACTTGGACAACTTATCAAATACATTTGAGTTTGTCATTATCAAAACAAGGGACGATTATTATTGGTTTGGATATTAACGACTGACGTCCTTAATATCGTCCCAACAATTTCCCCCTTTTTGATGATGACAAACTCTTTCAAATAATGCACACAGAAGTAAAGCTTTTAGCATGAGGAACTACACTTTGATTTTCTTTTCAGCTTAGATTGGCATGCAACACATTCTTTTAAGTGCGTTCTATTTTATTCCTAACTAACGACCTTTTGACTTGGCCGAAATTCCCCCTGAACACATGCTTTCTATGATAACTTAAGGACAATCGCATCTCTGCAAAACTATACTTCCCCCTTTTGGCATCATCGAAAAGGAGAACAAGTCGAAAAGCATGCAAGCACAAAGTCATAACGAAAGAAAGGTACGCTTAGACAAAATGAAGCACAAATGTAGTGAATGGCATTCAGAATGAGAAACGAGAACGTTCATTACAGACATTCACAATAAGTGTTCAAAACGGGGACAGCGTCCCATTGTCTTAACAAAAACTCAAGAAATGATAAATTGTTTCAGGGTTAGAGAGGGGGGAGGTGATCATTTTCTGGGACGCTTGCCAAGGGCTTTGAGGTGTTGCTCCTGAAGATGGTTGTTCTGGGCAAGGAGCTCGTTGTTGCGCTCAAGAAGGTCTGTGTGGACGTGAAGTGTGTCGTGAACCTGTTGAATTAGATCAATCATTATGCACTGGTTCTCGATCATCATGCCCATCAGATACTTCGTAGAGTGCCTCTCAGCCTCATCAGGGACGCTCATACCATCGAGCTCGTCCTCGTCATCAGCAGCGTCCTCAGCTGGCGTCCCAACTACTTGGACATTTTCAGCTTCGTGATCTCCTTCTCCAGGTTCAGCAGCAGCAGCAGCTTGAGCTCTCCTCTCAGCTTCGGCTTTCCTTTCAGCCTCTTTCCGTTCCTTGTCCAATTGGCGCTTAACGGACGGAAGGGGCTCATCACACCTGAGTTTCCCAACTGGAGGGAGTGTAATTTGCCTGACGTCCCAATGAATGCCAAAGGAACGCTCTTGTTTAGGAGCATAGAGTCCCTGCTGCTTCAGAATTTGCTTGACCAAGCCGGGGAAAGGAAGAGAGTGTCTGCCTCCTGTGCACTTGCCCATGTGTTCCAAGATTACTCGGGGCAAGTTTATCGGCTTGCGTTCCAAGAAAGCGTCCAAGAGAATACTATCAGTGATCTGAACAATGGACTTCTTCTCTTGGCGGGGGACGACCATGCGCACAATGAAGTGATGCGCAAGGACGCCCGTCTTGGTGAGGCAATGAGCAACTCTGTCCTTAGCAGCTGGCTGTCTCCCATTGAATATTCTGTTGAGGATTTCATCTTGGGAGAAACGGCCAAAGTTTTTGCACGGCAGATCGTGCAGAGCATCTTGCGGAGAAGGACGCAGGCCTAGCATTTTGCGGACGGTGCCCTCAGCAACTGAGTACTCGTCCCCATCGATTTCAAAAGTCCCCTGAGGCTTCCCGTTTACTTCTGTGATTTCGAACTTTGAGTAGAAACGGAGAACCTCATCAGGGTCAACATCAGCGGCCTTAGCGCCCAAGTGCGTCCAACCTTGGAACTCAAGAAGATCCAAGAACTCTTGGCGCTGGTTCTCTGCCAGAAACTCGGCGGTGAAGAGGAGCGGCGATAGGATTTTCTTGAAGCGTTTCTGCTTGGAGCCATTGCTCACGATCACTTCATCACCAGCATCTTCTTCATCTCCATCTCCCTCCTCTTCCTCAGGTTCCTCATCCTGGGGAGGGGCGTCCTCGTCATTGGAGGCTTCGTTCCGTTGTTCTTGGAACTCAACCATTGCAGTGTCCTCAGCTGTGGATGCCTGTTCTGTGGGAGGCGCGTCCACCGCTGGAGTCCTTGCCAAGGACTCTGTGGGAACGGATGGAGGAGACGTCCCTTGAACTTGAGCAGCTTCTTCGACGGCCGGAGCAGGCGGAGGGGTGTTGGAGTGGCGGCGCTGGGTGCTTTGAGAGGAGGAATGGTGGCGAGGGGGTTCTTGTCGGCCGGAAGGTCTGCCTCTCGACTCCATTAATGACCGGCCTTTCACCGGAGGAGATCTCGAAGAGCTAGTGTTTTTCGCTGCCGACGAGGGTGAGGGATTCTTTGAGGCTCTTGTGTTGGCCATTTTTGAGATGGGTTAAATAGGAGAGGATTAGGGTTTGGAGAGAGATTTCGGGATTCGGTTGAAGATTTGGAAGATCTTTGAGATTTCTAAAAGTGTGCAAACAGCAGATGAGCGAAGAAAGGTTTTCGGAGTGCACAGGTGGGTATATATAGGAAGAAGACGAAGTTGGACGGTCAGGGGTAACAGGGTCTTTACACACAGCTTCCTCCACCCGCCTTCCCACGCGTGGCTTTCTTCTTTGCTAAGGAATACAGCTGTTGAGCACTGTTTGCGCATATCCCGAGATTTTCGCTGACGATTCGCTAAAACGGTTTACCTTCCCAATTTCAACCATTCAAACTTCTCACAACTGCAAAGGACTCTGACCTGTCGTCCTTTCAACACACAACACTACACAACACAGAACTGAACCACAGCGTCCCATTCACTGATCTCAACCTCTGTAATTAGAACTCTATACAGACAACTCTCAGCTCTTAGCACGCATCCCTTTGATCACTTAGAACCTTTTTTTTTTTTTTTTTTTTTTTTTTTTTTTTGAAAATCAAGCAAGTACGTCCCGTAAAGGTGAAACAAGGAATGCTCATAGGACGCGTTTGCAAGATTCTCGGCTTGGATAAGCTTAGAGTTCCCATCATTTCGGCTTATGATGAGGGTAGGGTGATCAGGGATACTCTTGAGATGAAAAGCGAAATGAATACCATTCAAGGACACAAGCGAATACACATATCTTAGACTAGCGTCCTTTAAAGATGACTTTAATGCATGACACACCTTAAAACAAGTTCTCAACAAGACATAGCCAATCATGGAGGGAATAATAGAACGGGACTTGATCATTTAAAAGTTATCATCCCCAAGAGCAACCGGAGGTGCTCGTAGGGACGTCTATCAAGTGCTTTTGTGAAAATATCGGCCACTTGGTCCTCAGTCCTAACATGATCCACTCTAATTAATCCAAGTTCAACATTATCACGAAGAAAGTGATGCCTTATGTGAATATGCTTCGTCCTAGAATGATGAACGGGATTTTTGGCAATACTTATAGCACTGGTGTTGTCACACAAGATAGGGACTGTGTTGAGGGACGTACCATAATCTTCAAGTTGGTACTTGATCCATAGGACTTGTGAACAGCACGAAGCAGCAGCAACGTACTCAGCTTCCGCGGTTGATAGTGCCACGGAGTTTTGCTTTTTGGATCCCCAAGATACAAGGCATGAGCCAAGGAATTGTGTCATTCCTGAGGTGCTCTTCCTATCCACCACATGGCCAGCGTAATCTGCGTCAGAGTAAGCTACCAGGTTCAGGGACGTCCTTCTGGGATACCATAGACATAGGTCATCCCGTCCCTTGAGATATCTGAAGATTCTTTTGACCTCTTGCATATGGGACTCCTTTGGATTTGCTTGGAATCGAGCGCACAAGCATACAGCGAACATGATGTCGGGACGACTTGCCGTAAGATATAGCAAGTACCCTATCATTCCTCTGTAGAGCTTTTGATCTACACTCTTGCCTTCTTCATCAGCATAGAGGCGAGTGTTTGGGGAGATGGGAGTATCAATGGGTTTTGAAGAGTTCATCCCATACTTCTCAAGCATTTCACGGATGTATTTTTGTTGATGAATCCGCGTCCCATCTTTGAGCTGAGTGATTTGGAGTCCCAAGAAGAAGTTGAGTTCTCCTATGAGGGACATCTCAAACTCACTACTCATCAAGTTCTTGAATTCCTCTACAAAATTTCATGTTAGTGCTTCCAAAGACTATGTCGTCGACATAGACTTGGACAATTAAGACATCTTTAAGAACTTTCTTTAAGAACAGGGTTTTATCAATGTTACCTCGTGTGTACCCGTTGGACAAGAGGAAGGACGCAAACCTATCGTACCATGCACGAGGGGCTTGCTTGAGTCCATAGAGTGCCTTGTCCAAGAAGTACACATGATCTGGGTGATCAGCGTCCTCAAATCCTGGAGGTTGAGCGACGTACACTTCTTCTTTGAGCTTGCCGTTGAGAAAGGCTGTCTTGACGTCCATTTGAAAAAGCTTGAACCCTTTGTGAGCGGCAAAGGCGATGAGGAGGCGAATGGCTTCAATCCTGGCGACAGGAGCAAAGGTTTCATCATAATCAATCCCTTCCTCTTGCCTATAGCCTTGAGCCACAAGCCTTGCTTTGTTTCTTGACACGCGACCATTCTCATCAAGCTTGTTCCTGTAGACCCATCTCGTCCCTATTATGTTTTTGTTTCTCGGACGACGGACGAGGGTCCAAACCTTATTTCTTTCGAATTGATTAAGTTCCTCTTGCATGGCCTGAATCCAATCAGCGTCCTGGAGTGCTTCCTTTATGTTCTTAGGTTCAACCAAGGACACAAAGGCGTTGAAGGCACAGAACGCTATGTTAGCATTAAGGGACTGATTCACGGATGATCTTGTTTGAACTCCTTTTGACATATCTGAGATGATTTGATCTGTTGAATGAAGTCTCGAAAGATGGGATCCCTTATGAGTATCGTCCCTTACAGGAGTACATCTAGGGTCCGTCCAATCAGATTCATCTGAGTCAAACCCGTCGTCTTCATTGAGAGTTTCATAGAGTTCCCCCTCAGGTTGAGCGTCCTCTTCTTGATGCTGTTCTCCTTGTAGGCTTGATTCAGCGACCTCATGTTGAGCTGGAGATTCACTTTGAGATGGAACTTCCTGAACAACACTGGGAACTTCTACTGAGACTTCTTCAGGATTTTGAGTAGCGTCCTTAGGAACATAGTATTTTCCAGAGGACCCGAAATCAACTTCATCATCGGAGTCATCCTGCTGCAGAGGAGATGAGCGTTCTTTCTTACTTGGTTTATCTTTGTGAGAAGAACTTTCTTTGAACACAACATGAATGCTCTCCTCAAGCTTTAGAGTTCGTTTATTGAAAACTCTATACGCTTTACTGGTGAGGGAGTATCCAAGGAATATGGCTTCGTCACTTCTTGCGTCAAACTTTCCAAGTCTTTCTTTATCATTGTTGTGAACAAAGCACTTGCATCCAAAGACTCTGAGATAGTCGATGCGAGGCTTTCTTCCATTCAGCAACTCATAGGACGCCTTCTTCAGCAAAGGACGGATCATGGCTCGATTGATAATGTAGCACGCTGTAGCAATAGCTTCAGCCCAGAAGTACTTGGGGACGCTATTGGCTAAGAGTATAGTCCTTGCCATATCCTCCAGCGTCCTATTCTTTCTTTCCACCACTCCATTTTGTTGAGGAGTCCTTGGAGCTGAGAAGTTGTGAGAGACTCCATGTTGATCACAGTAGGCCACGAACTCTGAGTTTTGAAACTCCGTCCCATGGTCTGATCTTATGGATTTGAGAGGCGTCTCAAGCGCAACTTCCACTTGTTTGATGAAGACTTTGAATGCGTTGAAGCAATCTGTTTTTGAAGCTAAGAAAAGAACCCAGGTGAATCGAGAAAAGTCATCTACAAGGACATAGATATACCTCTTTCCACCATAGCTTAACGTCTTCATTGGTCCACAAAGATCCATATGGAGAAGTTCCAAAGGTTTCTTTGTGCTGACATCGTTCTTTGACTTAAAGGACGTTCTTGTCTGCTTCCCTTTGATACATGCTTCACACTGTTCAATTTTCTCAGGATCAATTTGGGGAAGACCTTTCACAAGATTTCTTTGATGAAGCTTGAGGATTGTGCTTGGTCCAGCATGGCCAAGTCGGCGATGCCAGAGGTCAGCGTCCTCCTTTGACACAGATAAGCACAACTCAGATTTTGGCTTGAACTCCTGATTGAAGATGTAGATATTGTTCTTTCGGACTCCTTTGAGGACGACTTTGTTGGATTTCTTGTTGATGACGAGGCACTCCTTTGAGTCAAATGTGACTAAGTTTTCACCTTGATCACACATTTGAGAGACGCTTAGGAGGTTGAAGCCAAGTCCTTCAACAAGGCTAACATTTGTCGCTTTGATAGACGGATTGAGAATAGCAGTTCCCGTCCCTTTGATCTTTCCTTTGCCCTTGTTGCCAAACGAGACAGTTCCTCCCGTGGCGCTACTTTGGATAGAAGTGAGATGGATCTGGCTTCCTGTCATATGGTTTGAGGCGCCACTATCAATGATCCATGGGCGTCCCCTCACTTCCACCTGCCAAAACAAGGTTAGTGTATGGCGACCCAGGCAAGGTGTTCCTTACCTGGTTCGTTACAGAAATAGAACTCTGGTTCTGGCATGTAGTCACTTATATTCACATCATTTGAAATAGCATGCTTTCTGAAAGAACTCTTAGATCGTCTAGGACGTCTAGGGTTAGCCTTAGGGACGGACTTATCATTTTCAATGTCGTTCTTCAGTTTCAGGCAATCATATTTGAAGTGATCTCCTTTTCCACAGTACCAACACGTCCTATAGTAAGTACCAAGGTAGTACTTCTTGTTGGGACGTTGGATTTTGTTCTTTTTCATCTTTTGAGGGTTACAAACTTTTGAACCTTCCCCCTTAGCAATCTTCTTATAGATCCTATGACTAGTGGAGTTAGTGTAATAGTCCCTTTGACCTTTCTCTCCACTCTCTAGGACTCGAATTCTTTCAAGAAGGTTCTTGGTCTTTTCCCTTTCTAATTCAAGTTCTGAGGTTTTGCTAGCCTCAAAGTCACTAGGGAGAGAGTTCCTAGTGTCAGACTCGTATCCTAAACCTCTTTTGGCTGGGACAAACACCATTGGTTGAACTACCTCAGTTACCGGGCTCTTCCCTAACACTTTCACCTCTTCCCTAAGCTTAGCGTTCTCTAGATTAAGGCACATCACTTCAGTTTCCAGGGATTTAACTTCGACATACGAGGACTCTAGTTGTAACGAAACTGTAGCACAGTTCTCACATTCAACTAGCCTATTTTCACTTTCAAGTTCAAGTTCATCCATTCTATGTTGCATAACAACGCTTTCTTCCATGATTCTTTTAATGAGCTTAATAAGTTTGGTTTTGGAACAATTCTCTAAGGAGTTCATCATGGATTCACGAGTTACCTCTTGTTCCTTTTCAGAAGCGTCCTCTTCAAGGACTGGGGCGTCCTCCACAGCCATGTACGCCACTTGCTCATTATCTGAGGCGTCCTCTACGGCTATGTACGCCACTGGTCCTTCTGGTTCTTCATCATCAGAACTCACATTATCCCATGCGGCTTCGCACGCTCCCAAGAGAGCTTTCATCTTCATTTCTTTTGAGTTTAGTCCCGTAGTACACCTTTTAGCAAAGTGTCCTTTCTTGTTACATTTGTAGCAAGTAAGTTCCTTCATCTCTGCCTCTGTATACTTGGGACTCTCCTTTTTGTAAGGCATCTTGTGTTTCTTGGAATCTCTGGCCTTTTTACCCCATAAGCGAGCAACTTTGTGCAGAACGGCAATCTCTTCCTCTTCTTCCAGCTGTTCCTTAGTCTTGCTTTCCTTTTCTTTCAAAGCTTGAGCACGCATCCTTTCACGATTCTCATTTTTATTTGCTTCCACCATTAGGGCAATATCTCTTTGGTGGCGCAGATACTCAGCGTACTCTGGAGTTGACGTCATCAAAGCAAGATCTGTCTGGGGGTTTCTAGCCAATTCAGCCATATCAGCTTCCCTTCTCGCTTCATAGCCTCTCAGCTTCCCATAGATCTCTTCCATAGGTTTTGTTGGCTGTGTTCTCCTTGAACGTAGTCCTATCAAAATTCCATTTTCCTATAAGCCCATCAATGACTACTCCGACTCTGTTTCTCATTGAGACTTCAGCTTCTTGGATGCCTAAATTTCGCATCTTGGTCACAAGAGCTTCAAAGCGGTATGAGTAGTCCTTGACAGATTCGTTAGGAAGCATTCTGAAGGCATAGAACTCTCGTTTGATTTCAAGCTTGACGTCTTCCTTCATCTCTGCCGTACCCACATGGTACTTCTCAAGAGCTTCCCATTGTAGTTTGGCTGTTGCCAAATTGCTAACTCGGGTGGCGTCCCTTTCGCAGAGGGACGCTTGAAGGAAGCATATAGCCTTAGCGTTTGTTTCCAAAAGCTTGAATTCGTCAGGACCCCACTCGTCCTCTTTGTCTTTCTTGTCATCAGGGATGGTAAGGTCACCCTTCATGATCACTCTCCAGCATTGATAATTCTGACTTCTGCAAAAGTTCTCGAAGCGGATCTTCCAGCGGTTGAAGTTGCCGTCCGTCAGACGAGGAGGCTTTACAAAAGAGATTCCAATAGGTTCCATGTCCATCTTGTACCTGCAACTCAACAAAAATCTAGAGCGCCTGCTCTGATACCAATTGATGGATCGTAAGTCAGTTAATGAGGGCGCCTGCTCTGATACCAATTGATGGATCGTAAGTCAGTTAATGAGGGCGTCCTTAACTGGGTTAAGGGCGTCCTTTAGTGCAGCGGAAAATAGACTTAACAGAATACAAGATAAGTGGATACGAGTATTTATAGAGGAACCCCACTAAGACCAACTAGTGTTATGGGTAAACCTCTACCTCCGTTGGAGGATTTTCAATAGCCGTCCCTTATCTTATTAAGAGCGAGTCCTTACAACTTAGGCGAGTCGTTACACTTCTCTGAGCTAAGCGTCCGTCCTTAGCCTCACTAGTAACACTCCTTTCAACCTAACAAGTAACCTAACACTCTTAGCTATAAGGAAGCTATCACTCACGTCTCTCACGGTTCGTTGTGAGAGACAAACTACAACTCTAATTGATTTGTGGTTTGTTTTGGATTTGATGTGTTTGGACTTTCTTTCTCTTGCTTGAAGCTCACTTGATCTTCTTGATCTTCGTTCGTGTTCTTGAATGCTTCGGGAGAGCTTGAGAGAAAGTCTTCAAAGTCCACTCTTGCACACACACATCTACCGCTATGCATACTCCTTGGAGAGTATTTATAGCGGAAGTGATTCTTGTCCTCTAGCGTCCTCTGAGACTTGGCAGGATCCTCGATCTTTGATCAACGGTGCGATGAGCGTCTTGAGGAGGTCAACTCTGTTGACGCTTGGGAAGCCTCCGCGTGGGTAGGGGACCATTGCTGGGAAAGCGACGTCTTTGGCATTGTCTACACGTGCCCAGACAAAGGAAGCTTCCTTCTGAGGACTAAGGCCGGACGATGATGTAATCATGTTGGGGCGGCCTTGATTTGAATTTGAACTTCGTCCATATTTTGGCGCGCGTCCCTTCTTGATGAGGACTCCGTCCTATCTTGCGCAGGGACTCCGCCAATTACGTTTAGCTTTGGAAGTTCTGGTAACATGCGTCCCTACAGCATAGGGACTGCTGTTCACTTGTTGTCCTTTTCGCTCATGTGCGTCCACTAGACTTACCTGAGATCAACACTTGGACAACTTATCAAATACATTTGAGTTTGTCATTATCAAAACAAGGGACGATTATTATTGGTTTGGATATTAACGACTGACGTCCTTAATATCGTCCCAACACAAACCAATCAATAAGAAAGGTTATTTAGAATTTGAGACCCATTAGGAATCTCATGATTTGTATGCTTGTGTTTGTGTTGTTTGGTGATGTTTCTATAAATTTCTATTAATTCAAACATTTTTGTAACAGAAAATGAATGGAAACCAATACTTTCCAAACCATAGCCTAGGCAAAACAAACCAATCAATAAGAAAGGTTATTGAGAATTTGAGAAACATTAGGAATCGCATGATTCGTTTGTTTGTATTTGTGTTGTTTAGTGATGTTTCTATCAAGTTCTATTAATTCAAAGATTTTTGGAAGAGAAAAAGAATGGAAACCAACACTTTCCAAACCATAGCCTAGGCATATCAAACCAATCAATAAGAAATGTTATTGTGATTTTGAGAAACATTAGGAATCGCATGATTCGTATGCTTGTGTTTGTGTTGTTCGGTGATGTTTCTATCAAGTTCTATTAAACCAAAGATTTATGGAAGAGAAAAAGATTGAAAAAAAACACATTCCAAACCATAGCCTAAACAAATCAAACCAATCAATATGAAAGGTTTTGAAAACATTAGGAATCGCATGATTCGTATGCTTGTGTTTGTGTTGTTTGGTGATGTTTCTATCAAGTTCTATTAATTCAAAGATTTTTGGAAGAGAAAAAGAATGGAAACCAACACTATCCAAACCTTAGCCTAGGCACATCAAACCAATCAATAAGAAAGGTTATTGAGAATTTGAGAAACATTAGGAATCGCATGATTCATATGCTTGTATTTGTGTTGTTTGGTGATGTTTCTATCAAGTTCTATTACTTCAAAGATTTTTGGAAGAGAAAAAGAATGGAAACCAACCCTGTCCAAAACATAGCCTAGGCAAATCTAACCAATCAATAAGAAAGGTTATTGTGATTTTGAGAAACATTAGGAATCGCATGATTCGTATGCTTGTGTTTGTGTTGTTCGGTGATGTTTCTATCGATTTCTATTAATTAAAAGATTTATGGAAGACAAAAAGATTAAAAACAACACTTTCCAAACCATAGCGTAGACAAATCAAACCAATCAATATGAAAGGTTTTGAAGACATTAGGAATCGCATGATTCGTATGCTTGTGTTTGTGTTGTTTGGTGATGTTTCTATCAAGTTCTATTTATTCAAAGACTTTTGGAAGAGAAAAAGATTGGAAACCAACACTATCCAAACCATAGCCTAGGCAAATCAAACCAATCAATAAGAAAGGTTATTGAGAATTTGAGAAACATTAGGAATCGCATGATTCGTATGCTTGTGTTTGTGTTGTTTGGTGATGTTTCTATCAAGTTCTATTAATTCAAGAATTTTTGGAAGAGAAAAAGAATGGAAACCAACACTTTCCAAACCATAGTCTAGGCAAATCAAACCAATCAATAAGAAAGGTTATTGTGATTTTGAGAAACATTAGGAATCGCATGATTCGTATGCTTGTGTTTGTGTTGTTCGGTGATGTTTCTATCAAGTTCTATTAAGTCAAAGATTTATGGAAGAGAAAAACATTGAAAAAAAACACTTTCCAAACCATAGCCTAAACAAATCAAACCAATCAATATGAAAGGTTTTGAAAACATTAGGAATCGCATGATTCGTATGCTTGTGTTTGTGTTGTTTGGTGATGTTTCTATCAAGTTCTATTAATTCAAAGATTTTTGGAAGAGAAAAAGAATGGAAACCAACACTATCCAAACCATAGCCTTGGCACATCAAACCAATCAATAAGGAAGTTTATTGAGAATTTGAGAAACATTAGGAATCGCATGATTCGTATGCTTGTGTTTGTGTTGTTCGGTGATGTTTCTATCAAGTTCTATTAATTCAAAGATTTATGGAAGAGAAAAAGATTGAAAAAAACACTTTCCAAACCATAGCCTAGACAAATCAAACCAATCAATATGAAAGGTCTTGAAAACATTAGGTATCGCATGATTCGTATGCTTGTGTTTGTGTTGTTTGGTGATGTTTCTATCAAGTTCTATTTATTCAAAGATTTTAGGAAGAGAAAAAGATTGGAAACCAACACTATCCAAACCATAGCCTAGCCTAGGAAAATCAAACCAATCAATAAGAAAGGTTATTGAGAATTTGAGAAACATTAGGAATCGCATGATTCGTATGCTTGTGTTTGTATTGTTTGGTGACGTTTCTATCAAGTTCTATTAGATCAAAGATTTTTGGAAGACAAAGAGATTGAAAAAAAACACTTTCCAAACCATAACCTAGACAAATCAAACCAATGAATATGAAAGGTATTGAGAAACATTAGGAATCGCATGATTCGTATGCTTGTGTTTGTGGTGTTTGGTGATGTTTCTATCAAGTTCTATTAAATCAAACATTTTTGGAAGAGAAAAAGATTTGAAACAAACACTTTCCAAACCATAGCCTAGACAAAGCAAACCAATCAATATGAAAGGTTTTGAAAACATTAGGAATCGCGGATTCGTATGCTTGTGTTTGTGTTATTTGGTGATGTTTCTATCAAGTCCTATTTATTCAAAGATTTTTGGAAGAGAAAAAGATTGGAAACCAACACTATCCAAACCATAGCCTAGCCTAGGCAAATCAAACCAATCAATAAGAATGGTTATTGAGAATTTGAGAAACATTAGGAATCGCATGATTCGTATGCTTGTGTTTGTGTTGTTTGGTGACGTTTCTATCAAGTTCTATTAGATCAAAGATTTTTGGAAGACAAAGAGATTGAAAAAAAAACACTTTCCAAACCATAGCATAGACAAATCAAACCTATCAATACGAAAGGTATTGAGAAACATTAGGAATCGCATGATTCGTATGCTTGTGTTTGTGTTGTTTGGTGATGTCTCTATCAAGTTCTATTAAATCAAAGATTTTTTGAAGAGAAAAAGATTTGAAACAAACACTTTCCAAACCATAGCCTCGTCAAATCAAACCAATCAATATGAAAGGTTTTGATTAACATTAGGAATCGCATGATTCGTATCCTTGTGTTTGTGTTGTTTGTTCATGTTTCTATCAAGTTCTATTAATTCAAAGATTTTTGGAAGAGAAAAATAATGGAAACCAACACTTTCCAAACCATAGCCTAGGCAAATCAAACCAATCAATAAGAAAGGTTATTGAGAATTTGAGAAAGATTAGGAATCGCATGATTCGTATGCTTGTGTTTGTGTTGTTTGGTGATCTTTCTATCAAGTTGTATTAATTCAAAGATTTTTGGAAGAGAAAAAGAATGGAAACCAACAATTTCCAAACCATAGCCTAGGCAAATCAAACCAATCAATAAGAAAGGTTATGGAGAATTTGAGACCCATTAGGAATCTCATGATTTATATGCTTGTGTTTGTGTTGTTTGGTGATGTTTCTATCATGTTCTATTAATTCAAAAATTTTGTAACAGAAAATGAATGGAAACCAACACTTTCCAAACCATAGCCTAGGCAAATCAAACCAATCAATAAGAAAGGTTATTGAGAATTTGAGAAACATTAGGAATCGCATGATTCGTATGCTTGTGTTTTTGTTGTTTGGTGATGTTTCTTTCAAGTTCTATTAATTCAAAGATGATGGATCGTAAGTCAGTTAATGAGGGCGTCCTTAACTGGGTTAAGGGCGTCCTTTAGTGCAGCGGAAAATAGACTTAACAGAATACAAGATAAGTAGACACGAGTATTTATAGAGGAACCCCACTAAGACCAACTAGTCTTATGGGTAAACCTCTACCTCCGTTGGAGGATTTTCAATAGCCGTCCCTTATCTTATTAAGAGCGAGTCCTTACAACTTAGGCGAGTCGTTACACTTCTCTGAGCTAAGCGTCCGTCCTTAGCCTCACTAGTAGCACTCCTTTCAACCTAACAAGTAACCTAACACTCTTAGCTATAAGGAAGCTATCACTCACGTCTCTCACGGTTCGTTGTGAGAGACAAACTACAACTCTAATTGATTTGTGGTTTGTTTTGGATTTGATGTGGTTGGACTTTCTTTCTCTTGCTTCAATCTCACTTGATCTTCTTGATCTTCGTTCGTATTCTTGAATGCTTCGGGAGAGCTTGAGAGAAAGTCTTCAAAGTCCACTCTTGCACACACATGCCGCTATGCATACTCCTTGGAGAGTATTTATAGCGGAAGTGATTCTTGTCCTCTAGCGTCCTCTGAGACTTGGCAGGATCCTCGATCTTTGATCAACGGTGCGATGAGCGTCTTGAGGAGGTCAACTCTGTTGACGCTTGGGAAGCCTCCGCGTGGGTAGGGGACCATTGCTGGGAAAGCGACGTCTTTGGCATTGTCTACACGTGCCCAGACAAAGGAAGCTTCCTTCTGAGGACTAAGGCCGGACGATGATGTAATCATGTTGGGGCGGCCTTGATTTGAATTTGAACTTCGTCCGTATTTTGGCGCGCGTCCCTTCTTGATGAGGACTCCGTCCTATCTTGCGCAGGGACTCCGCCAATCACGTTTAGCTTTGGAAGTTCTGGTAACATGCGTCCCTACAGCATAGGGACTGCTGTTCACTTGTTGTCCTTTTCGCTCATGTGCGTCCACTGGACTTACCTGAGATCAAAACTTGGACAACTTATCAAATACATTTGAGTTTGTCATTATCAAAACAAGGGACGATTATTATTGGTTTAGATATTAACGACTGACGTCCTTAATATCGTCCCAACAATTTCCCCCTTTTTGATGATGACAAACTCTTTCAAATAATGCACACAGAAGTAAAGCTTTTAGCATGAGGAACTACACTTTGATTTTCTTTTCAGCTTAGATTGGCATGCAACACATTCTTTTAAGTGCGTTCTATTTTATTCCTAACTAACGACCTTTTGACTTGGCCGAAATTCCCCTGAACACATGCTTTCTATGATAACTTAAGGACAATCGCATCTCTGCAAAACTATACTTCCCCCTTTTGGCATCATCGAAAAGGAGAACAAGTCGAAAAGCATGCAAGCACAAAGTCATAACTAAAGAAAGGTACGCTTAGACAAAATGAAGCACAAATGTAGTGAATGGCATTCAGAATGAGAAACGAGAACGTTCATTACAGACATTCACAACAAGTGTTCAAAACGGGGACAGCGTCCCATTGTCTTAACAAAAACTCAAGAAATGATACATTGTTTCAGGGTTAGAGAAGGGGGAGGTGATCATTTTCTGGGACGCTTGCCAAGGGCTTTGAGGTGTTGCTCCTGAAGATGGTTGTTCTGGGCAAGGAGCTCGTTGTTGCGCTCAAGAAGGTCTGTGTGGACGTGAAGTGTGTCGTGAACCTGCTGAATTAGATCAATCATTATGCACTGGTTCTCGATCATCATGCCCATCAGATACTTCGTAGAGTGCCTCTCAGCCTCATCAGGGACGCTCATACCATCGAGCTCGTCCTCGTCGTCAGCAGCGTCCTCAGCTGGCGTCCCAACTACTTGGACATTTTCAGCTTCGTGATCTCCTTCTCCAGGTTCAGCAGCAGCAGCAGCTTGAGCTCTCCTCTCAGCTTCGGCTTTCCTTTCAGCCTCTTTCCGTTCCTTGTCCAGTTGGCGCTTAACGGACGGAAGGGGCTCATCACACCTGAGTTTCCCAACTGGAGGGAGTGTAATTTGCCTGACGTCCCAATGAATGCCAAAGGAACGCTCTTGTTTAGGAGCATAGAGTCCCTGCTGCTTCAGAATTTGCTTGACCAAGCCGGGGAAAGGAAGAGAGTGCCTGCCTCCTGTGCACTTGCCCATGTGTTCCAAGATTACTCGGGGCAAGTTTATCGGCTTGCGTTCCAAGAAAGCGTCCAAGAGAATACTATCAGTGATCTGAACAATGGACTTCTTCTCTTGGCGGGGGACGACCATGCGCACAATGAAGTGATGCGCAAGGACGCCCGTCTTGGTGAGGCAATGAGCAACTCTGTCCTTAGCAGCTGGCTGTCTCCCATTGAATATTCTGTTGAGGATTTCATATTGGGAGAAACGGCCAAAGTTCTTGCACGGCAGATCGTGCAGAGCATCTTGCGGAGAAGGACGCAGGCCTAGCATTTTGCGGACGGTGCCTTCAGCAACTGAGTACTCGTCCCCATCGATTTCAAAAGTCGCCTGAGGCTTCCCGTTTACTCGGCGGTGAAGAGGAGCGGCGATAGGATTTTCTTGAAGCGTTTCTGCTTGGAGCCATTGCTCACGATCACTTCATCACCAGCATCTTCTTCATCTCCATCTCCCTCCTCTTCCTCAGGTTCCTCATCCTGGGGAGGGGCGTCCTCGTCATCGGAGGCTTCGTTCCGTTGTTCTTGGAACTCAACCATTGCAGTGTCCTCAGCTGTGGACGCCTGTTCTGTGGGAGGCGCGTCCACCGCTGGAGTCCTTGCCAAGGACTCTGTGGGAACGGATGGAGGAGACGTCCCTTGAACTTGAGCAGCTTCTTCGACGGCCGGAGAAGGCGGAGGAGGAGAAGGAGGTGAAGCTCTAGGGGGAGAGGGAGAGGGAGTGCGGAGCTTAGCTTTTGGGGAAGGAGCAGAGGAGGAGCTGGGCGGAACCACTGAGATCGGTTTCACCTTGAGCGGAGCAGAGGGAGGAGGCGGCAGAGTAGCAGGGGTAGCATCCTTGGCCTGGACCTGGACTTGTGGAGCGTCCTTGGCCTGGACTTGAGGAGCGTCCTCTACCCTTGGAGGAGGAGGAGGGAGTTGACGAAGGTCCTGCATACTCGCTTGGATCGCCTTCTCAACGGCTGCTTTCTCTGCTTGCTCTTGTTCTTGGCGCGCCTTCTCCTCTTTTGCCAGTTGAATTTCGGAGAGGCGAATGGCGGCCATTTCTTCATCCGTGACGCCCTCAAGCTGAGCAGAGGTCTTGAGGCGTCGTTTTGGGGCAGGAGGAGGGGAGGAAGGGATTGGCTTTGGTGGGGAGGAGGAAGGGCCTTTAATTTGGAGCGATTTGGACGGAGGGGGAGAGGAAGGCCTTTTCCTTTTTTGAGAAGGGACGGAGCCCGTAGGAGCCACAACAAACTCCATTATATCAGGAAGTAGTTTGGCGAGCTCGTCCACGGTTCCACCAAATGAGTCAAAAATGATTCCTGGCCCCATGAACGGTGGGTTGGTGTGATTGGTTTCTTGAAGGCGGGGCTTGACATATGTGATCATGAAGTAGTGGAGGAGGCGTTGGATTTTAGGAGGATGTTCGTGAGTGGACGCCCTAAGACAAATGTTGGCGAGCGTCCTAGGCTCCTTTTCAAGCCAGTCCTCAATGAGAGGGTCAAGGGGAGGACGGCGTTTGGGTTGAGAGGGGAGCCGGCCAATTGAGCCACTGTAAACAGAGGCTTTGGTGATATTTTCTTGCTCAGGCTCGGGTTTGAAGGGCTTCTCCAGAAATGAGAACCTCTTCGGCTGGGTTTTGGATTGAGAGCGGGATGGTTGTTTTTGTTGAGGAGGATGGGAGCGAAGGGGTTGAGGAGGGGTGTTGGAGTGGCGGCGCTGGGTGCTTTGAGAGGAGGAATGGTGGCGAGGGGGTTCTTGTCGGCCGGAAGGTCTGCCTCTCGACTCCATTAATGACCGGCCTTTCACCGGAGGAGATCTCGAAGCGCTAGTGTTTTTCGCTGCCGACGAGGGTGAGGGATTCTTTGAGGCTCTTGTATTGGCCATTTTTGAGATGGTTTAAATAGGGGAGGATTAGGGTTTGGAGAGAGATTTCAGGATTCGGTTGAAGATTTGGAAGATCTTTGAGATTTCTAAAAGTGTGCAAACAGCAGATGAGCGAAGAAAGGTTTTCGGAGTGCACAGGTGGGTATATATAGGAAGAAGACGAAGTTGGACGGTCAGGGGTAACAGGGTCTTTACACACAGCTTCCTCCACCCGCCTTCCCACACGTGGCTTTCTTCTTTGCTAAGGAATACAACTGTTGATCACTGTTTGCGCATATCCCGAGATTTTCGCTGACGATTCGCTAAAACGGTTTACCTTCCCAATTTCAACCATTCAAACTTCTCACAACTGCAAAGGACTCTGACCTGACGTCCTTTCAACACACAACACTATACAACACAGAACTGAACCACGGCGTCCCATTCACTGATCTCAACCTCTGTAATTAGAACTCTGTACAGACAACTCTCAGCTCTTAGCACGTGTCCCTTTGATCACTTAGAACCATTTTTGAAAATCAAGCAAGTACGTCCCGTAAAGGTGAAACAAGGAATGCTCATAGGACGCGTTTGCAAGATTCTCGGCTTGGGTAAGCTTAGAGTTCCCATCATTTCGGCTTATGATGAGGGTAGGGTGATCAGGGATACTCTTGAGATGAAAAGCGAAATGAATACCATTCAAGGACACAAGCGAATACACATATCTTAGACTAGTGTCCTTTAAAGATGACTTTAATGCATGACACACCTTAAAACAAGTTCTCAACAAGACATAGCCAATCATGGAGGGAATAATAGAACGGGACTTGATCATTTAAAAGTTATCATCCCCAAGAGCAACCGGAGGTGCTCGTAGGGACGTCTATCAAGTGCTTTTGTGAAAATATCGGCCACTTGGTCCTCAGTCCTAACATGATCCACTCTAATTAATCCAAGTTCAACATTATCACGAAGAAAGTGATGCCTTATGTGAATATGCTTCGTCCTAGAATGATGAACGGGATTTTTGGCAATACTTATAGCACTGGTGTTGTCACACAAGATAGGGACTGTGTTGAGGGACGTACCATAATCTTCAAGTTTGTACTTGATCCATAGGACTTGTGAGCAGCACGAAGCAGCAGCAACGTACTCAGCTTCCGCGGTTGATAGTGCCACGGAGTTTTGCTTTTTGGATCCCCAAGATACAAGGCATGAGCCAAGGAATTGTGCCATTCCTGAGGTGCTCTTCCTATCCACCACATGGCCAGCGTAATCTGCGTCAGAGTAAGCTACCAGGTTCAGGGACGTCCTTCTGGGATACCATAGACATAGGTCATCCCGTCCCTTGAGATATCTGAAGATTCTTTTGACCTCTTGCATATGGGACTCCTTTGGATTTGCTTGGAATCGAGCGCACAAGCATACAGCGAACATGATGTCGGGACGACTTGCCGTAAGATATAGCAAGGACCCTATCATTCCTCTGTAGAGCTTTTGATCTACACTCTTGCCTTCTTCATCAGCATAGAGGCGAGTGTTTGGGGAGATGGGAGTATCAATGGGTTTTGAAGAGTTCATCCCATACTTCTCAAGCATTTCACGGATGTACTTTTGTTGATGAATCCGCGTGCCATCTTTGAGCTGAGTGATTTGGAGTCCCAAGAAGAAGTTGAGTTCTCCTATGAGGGACATCTCAAACTCACTACTCATCAAGTTCTTGAATTCCTCTACAAATTTCATGTTAGTGCTTCCAAAGACTATGTCATCGACATAGACTTGGACAATTAAGACATCTTTAAGAACTTTCTTTAAGAACAGGGTTTCATCAATGTTACCTCGTGTGTACCCGTTGGACAAGAGGAAGGACGCAACCCCAATCCCTTTTGGGGGCCAAATACCTCCGATCTCTACCGTATATCGTACCATGCACGAGGGGCTTGCTTGAGTCCATAGAGTGCCTTGTCCAAGAAGTACACATGATCTGGGTGATCAGCGTCCTCAAATCCTGGAGGTTGAGCGACGTACACTTCTTCTTTGAGCTTGCCGTTGAGAAAGGCTGTCTTGACGTCCATTTGAAAAAGCTTGAACCCTTTGTGAGCGGCAAAGGCGATGAGGAGGCGAATGGCTTCAATCCTGGCGACAGGAGCGAAGGTTTCATCATAATCAATCCCTTCCTCTTGCCTATAGCCTTGAGCCACAAGCCTTGCTTTGTTTCTTGACACGCGACCATTCTCATCAAGCTTGTTCCTGTAGACCATCTCGTCCCTATTATGTTTTTGTTTCTCGGACGAGGGACGAGGGTCCAAACCTTATTTCTTTCGAATTGATTAAGTTCCTCTTGCATAGCCTGAATCCAATCAGCGTCCTGGAGTGCTTCCTTTATGTTCTTAGGTTCAACCAAGGACACAAAGGCGTTGAAGGCACAGAACGCTATGTTAGCATTAAGGGACTGATTCACGGCTGATCTTGTTTGAACTCCTTTTGACATATCTGAGATGATTTGATCCGTTGAATGAAGTCTCGAAAGATGGGATCCCTTATGAGTATCGTCCCTTACAGGGGTACATCTAGGGTCCGTCCAATCAGATTCATCTGAGTCAAACCCGTCGTCTTCATTGAGAGTTTCATAGAGTTCCCCCTCAGGTTGAGCGTCCTCTTCTTGACGCTGTTCTCCTTGTAGGCTTGATTCAGCGACCTCGTGTTGAGCTGGAGATTCACTTTGAGATGGAACTTCCTGAACAACACTGGGAACTTCTACTGAGACTTCTTCAGGATTTTGAGTAGCGTCCTTAGGAACATAGTATTTTCCAGAGGACCCGAAATCAACTTCATCATCGGAGTCATCCTGCTGCAGAGGAGATGAGCGTTCTTTCTTACTTGGTTTATCTTTGTGAGAAGAACTTTCTTTGAACACAACATGAATGCTCTCCTCAAGCTTTAGAGTTCGTTTATTGAAAACTCTATATGCTTTACTGGTGAGGGAGTATCCAAGGAATATGGCTTCGTCACTTCTTGCGTCAAACTTTCCAAGTCTTTCTTTATCATTGTTGTGAACAAAGCACTTGCATCCAAAGACTCTGAGATAGTCGATGCGAGGCTTTCTTCCATTCAGCAACTCATAGGACGCCTTCTTCAGCAAAGGACGGATCATGGCTCGATTGATAATGTAGCACGCTGTAGCAATAGCTTCAGCCCAGAAGTACTTGGGGACGCTATTGGCTAAGAGCATAGTCCTTGCCATATCCTCCAGCGTCCTATTCTTTCTTTCCACCACTCCATTTTGTTGAGGAGTCCTTGGAGCTGAGAAGTTGTGAGAGACTCCATGTTGATCACAGTAGGCCACGAACTCTGAGTTTTGAAACTCCGTCCCATGGTCTGATCTTATGGATTTGAGAGGCGTGTCAAGCGCAACTTCCACTTGTTTGATGAAGACTTTGAATGCGTTGAAGCAATCTGTTTTTGAAGCTAAGAAAAGAACCCAGGTGAATCGAGAAAAGTCATCTACAAGGACATAGATATACCTCTTTCCACCATAGCTTAACGTCTTCATTGGTCCACAAAGATCCATATGGAGAAGTTCCAAAGGTTTCTTTGTGCTGACATCGTTCTTTGACTTAAAGGACGTTCTTGTCTGCTTCCCTTTGATACATGCTTCACACTGTTCAATTTTCTCAGGATCAATTTGGGGAAGACCTTTCACAAGATTTCTTTGATGAAGCTTGAGGATTGTGCTTGGTCCAGCATGGCCAAGTCGGCGATGCCAGAGGTCTGCGTCCTCCTTTGACACAGATAAGCACAACTCAGATTTTGGCTTGAACTCCTGATTGAAGATGTAGACATTGTTCTTTCGGACTCCTTTGAGGACGACTTTGTTGGATTTCTTGTTGATGACGAGGCACTCCTTTGAGTCAAATGTGACTAAGTTTTCACCTTGATCACACATTTGAGAGACGCTTAGGAGGTTGAAGCCAAGTCCTTCAACAAGGCTAACATTTGTCGCTTTGATAGACGGATTGAGAATAGCAGTTCCCGTCCCTTTGATCTTTCCTTTGCCCTTGTTGCCAAACGAGACAGTTCCTCCCGTGGTGCTACTTTGGATAGAAGTGAGATGGATCTGGCTTCCTGTCATATGGTTTGAGGCGCCACTATCAATGATCCATGGGCGTCCCCTCACTTCCACCTGCCAAAACAAGGTTAGTGTATGGCGACCCAGGCAAGGTGTTCCTTACCTGGTTCGTTACAGAAATAGAACTCTGGTTCTGGCATGTAGTCACTTATATTCACATCATTTGAAATAGCATGCTTTCTGAAAGAACTCTTAGATCGTCTAGGACGTCTAGGGTTAGCCTTAGGGACGGACTTATCATTTTCAATGTTATTCCTAGCAGCTTTGCCACTTTCAATGTCGTTCTTCAGTTTCAGGCAATCATATTTGAAGTGATCTCCTTTTCCACAGTACCAACACGTCCTATAGTAAGTACCAAGGTAGTACTTCTTGTTGGGACGTTGTATTTTGTTCTTTTTCATCTTTTGAGGGTCACAAACTTTTGAACCTTCCCCCTTAGCAATCTTCTTATAGATCCTATGACTAGTGGAGTTAGTGTAATAGTCCCTTTGACCTTTCTCTCCACTCTCTAGGACTCGAATTCTTTCAAGAAGGTTCTTGGTCTTTTCCCTTTCTAATTCAAGTTCTGAGGTTTTGCTAGCCTCAAAGTCACTAGGGAGAGAGTTCCTAGTGTCAGACTCGTATCCTAAACCTCTTTTGGCTGGGACAAACACCATTGGTTGAACTACCTCAGTTACCGGGCTCTTCCCTAACACTTTCACCTCTTCCCTAAGCTTAGCGTTCTCTAGCTTAAGGCACATCACTTCAGTTTCCAGGGATTTAACTTCGACATACGAGGACTCTAGTTGTAACGAAACTGTAGCACAGTTCTCACATTCAACTAGCCTATTTTCACTTTCAAGTTCAAGTTCATCCATTCTATGTTGCATAACAACGCTTTCTTCCATGATTCTTTTAATGAGCTTAATAAGTTTGGTTTTGGAACAATTCTCTAAGGAGTTCATCATGGATTCACGAGTTACCTCTTGTTCCTTTTCAGAAGCGTCCTCTTCAAGGACTGGGGCGTCCTCCACAGCCATGTACGCCACTTGCTCATTATCTGAGGCGTCCTCTACGGCTATGTACGCCACTGGTCCTTCTGGTTCTTCATCATCAGAACTCACATTATCCCATGCGGCTTCGCACGCTCCCAAGAGAGCTTTCATCTTCATTTCTTTTGAGTTTAGTCCCGTAGTACACCTTTTAGCAAAGTGTCCTTTCTTGTTACATTTGTAGCAAGTAAGTTCCTTCATCTCTGCCTCTGTATACTTGGGACTCTCCTTTTTGTAAGGCATCTTGTGTTTCTTGGAATCTCTGGCCTTTTTACCCCATAAGCGAGCAACTTTGTGTAGAAGGGAAATCTCTTCCTCTTCTTCCAGCTGTTCCTTAGTCTTGCTTTCCTTTTCTTTCAAAGCTTGAGCACGCATCCTTTCACGATTCTCATTTTTATTTGCTTCCACCATTAGGGCAATATCTCTTTGGTGGCGCAGATACTCAGCGTACTCTGGAGTTGACGTCATCAAAGCAAGATCTGTCTGGGGGTTTCTAGCCATATCAGCTTCCCTTCTCGCTTCATAGCCTCTCAGCTTCCCATAGATCTCTTCCATATCCAGGGTTTTGTTGGCTGTGTTCTCCTTGAACGTAGTCCTATCAAAATTCCATTTTCCTGTAAGCCCATCAATGACTACTCCGACTCTGTTTCTCATTGAGACTTCAGCTTCTGGGATGCCTAAATTTCGCATCTTGGTCACAAGAGCTTCAAAGCGGTATGAGTAGTCCTTGACAGATTCGTTAGGAAGCATTCTGAAGGCATAGAACTCTCGTTTGATTTCAAGCTTGACGTCTTCCTTCATCTCTGCCGTACCCACATGGTACTTCTCAAGAGCTTCCCATTGTAGTTTGGCTGTTGCCAAATTGCTAACTCGGGTGGCGTCCCTTTCGCAGAGGGACGCTTGAAGGAAGCATATAGCCTTAGCGTTTGTTTCCAAAAGCTTGAATTCGTCAGGACCCCACTCGTCCTCTTTGTCTTTCTTGTCATCAGGGATGGTAAGGTCACCCTTCATGATCACTCTCCAGCATTGATAATTCTGACTTCTGCAAAAGTTCTCGAAGCGGATCTTCCAGCGGTTGAAGTTGCCGTCCGTCAGACGAGGAGGCTTTACAAAAGAGATTCCAATAGGTTCCATGTCCATCTTGTACCTGCAACTCAACAAAAATCTAGAGCGCCTGCTCTGATACCAATTGATGGATCGTAAGTCAGTTAATGAGGGCGTCCTTAACTGGGTTAAGGGCGTCCTTTAGTGCAGCGGAAAATAGACTTAACAGAATACAAGATAACTGGATACGAGTATCTATAGAGGAACCTCACTAAGACCAACTAGTCTTATGGGTAAACCTCTACCTCCGTTGGAGGATTTTCAATAGCCGTCCCTTATCTTTTTAAGAGCGAGTCCTTACAACTTAGGCGAGTCGTTACACTTCTCTGAGCTAAGCGTCCGTCCTTAGCCTCACTAGTAACACTCCTTTCAACCTAACAAGTAACCTAACACTCTTAGCTATAAGGAAGCTATCACTCACGTCTCTCACGGTTCGTTGTGAGAAACAAACTACAACTCTAATTGATTTGTGGTTTGTTTTGGATTTGATGTGGTTGGACTTTCTTTCTCTTGCTTCAAGCTCACTTGATCTTCTTGATCTTCGTTCGTGTTCTTGAATGCTTCGGGAGAGCTTGAGAGAAAGTCTTCAAAGTCCACTCTTGCACACACATGCCGCTATGCATACTCCTTAGAGAGTATTTATAGCGGAAGTGATTCTTGTCCTCTAGCGTCCTCTGAGACTTGGCAGGATCCTCGATCTTTGATCAACGGTGCGATGAGCGTCTTGAGGAGGTCAACTCTGTTGACGCTTGGGAAGCCTCCGCGTGGGTAGGGGACCATTGCTGGGAAAGCGACATCTTTGGCATTGTCTACATGTGCCCAGACAAAGGAAGCTTCCTTCTGAGGACTAAGGCCGGACGATGATGTAATCATGTTGGGGCGGCCTTGATTTGAATTTGAACTTCGTCCGTATTTTGGCGCGCGTCCCTTCTTGATGAGGACTCCGTCCTATCTTGCGCAGGGACTCCGCCAATTACGTTTAGCTTTGGAAGTTCTGGTAACATGCGTCCCTACAGCATAGGGACTGCTGTTCACTTGTTGTCCTTTTCGCTCATGTGCGTCCACTGGACTTACCTGAGATCAAAACTTGGACAACTTATCAAATACATTTGAGTTTGTCATTATCAAAACAAGGGACGATTATTATTGGTTTAGATATTAACGACTGACGTCCTTAATATCGTCCCAACAAAAGATTTTCGGAAGAGAAAAATAATGGAAACCAACACTTTCCAAACCATAGCCTAGGCATATCAAACCAATCAATAAGAAAGGTTATTGAGAATTTATGAAACATTAGGAATCGCATGATTCGTATTCTTTTGTTCGTGTTGTTTGGTGATGTTTCTATCAAGTTTTATTGAATCAAAGATTTTTGGAACAGAAAAAGAATGGAAACCAACACTTTCCAAACCATAGTCTAGGCAAATCAAACCAATCAATAAGAAAGGTTATTGTGATTTTTAGAAACATTAGGAATCGCATGATTCGTATGCTTGTGCTTGTGTTGTTCGGTGATGTTTCTATCAAGTTCTTTTAATTCAAAGATTTATGGAAGAGAAAAAGATTAAAAAAACAAACACTTTCCAAACCATAGCCTTGACAAAACAAACCAATCAATATGAATGGTTTTGAAAACATTAGGAATTGCATGATTCGTATACTTGTGTTTATGTTGTTTGGTGATGTTTCTATCAAGTTCTATTAATTCAAAGATTTTTGGAAGAGAAAAAGATTGGAAACCAACACTATCCAAACCATAGCTAGCCTAGGCAAATCAAACCAATCAATAAGAAAGGTTATTGAGAATTTCAGAAACAATAGGAATCGCATGATTCGTATGCTTGTGTTTGTGTTGTTTGGTGATGTTTCTATCAACTTCTATTAATTCAAAGATTTTTGGAAGAGAAAAAGAATGGAAACCAACACTATCCAAACTATAGCCTTGGCAAATAAAACCAATCAATAAGAAAGGTTATTGAGAATTTGAGAAACATTAAGAATCGCATGATTCGTATGCTTGTGTTTCTGTTGTTTGGTGATGTTTCTATCAAGTTCTATTAGTTCAAAGATTTTTGGAACAGAAAAAAGAATGGAAACCGACGCTTTCCAAACCATAGCCTAGGCGAATCAAAACAATCAATAAGAAAGGTTAATGTGAATTTGAGAAATATTAGGAATCGCATGATTCGTATGCTTGTGTTTGTGTTGTTTGGTGATGTTTCTATCAAGTTCTATTAGATCAATGATTTTTGGAAGACAAAGAGATTGAAAAAAAAACTTTCCAAACCATAACCTAGGCATATCAAACCAATCAATAAGAAAGGTTATTGTGATTTTGAGAAACATTAGGAATCGCATGATTCGTATGCGTGTTTGTGTTGTTCGGTGATGTTTCTATCAAGTTCTATTAAATCAAAGATTTATGGAAGAGAAAAAGATTGAAAAAAACACATTCCAAACCATAGCCTAAACAAATCAAACCAATCAATATGAAAGGTTTTGAAAACATTAGGAATCGCATGATTCGTATGCTTGTGTTTGTGTTGTTTGGTGATGTTTCTATCAAGTTCTATTAATTCAAAGATTTTTGGAAGAGAAAAAGAATGGAAACCAACACTTTCCAAACCATAGTCTAGGCAAATCAAACCAATCAATAAGAAAGGTTATTGAGAATTTGAGAAACATTAGGAATCGCATGATTCGTATGCTTGTGTTTGTGGTGTTTGGTGATGTTTCTTTCAAGTTCGATTAATTCAAGGATTTTTGGAAGAGAAAAAGAATGGAAACCAACACTTTCCAAACCATAGCCTAGGCATATCAAACCAATCAATAAGAAAGGTTATTGAGAATTTGAGAAACATTAGGAATCGCATTATTCATATGCTTGTGTTTGAGTTGTTTAGTGATGTTTCTATCAAGTTCTATTAATTCAAAGATTTTTGGAAGAAAAAAAGAATGGAAACAAACACTTTCCAAACCATATCCTAGGCAAATCAAACCAATCAAAAAGAAAGGTTATTGAGAATTTAAGAAACATTAAGAATCGCATGATTCGTATGCTTGTGTTTGTGGTGTTTGGTGATGTTTCTTTCAAGTTCGATTAATTCAAGGATTTTTGGAAGAGAAAAAGAATGGAAACCAACACTTTCCAAACCATAGCCTAGGCATATCAAACCAATCAATAAGAAAGGTTATTGAGAATTTGAGAAACATTAGGAATCGCATTATTCGTATGCTTGTGTTTGTGTTGTTTAGTGATGTTTCTATCAAGTTCTATTAATTCAAAGATTTTTGGAAGAAAAAAAGAATGGAAACCAACACTTTCCAAACCATAGCCTAGGCATATCAAACCAATCAATAAGAAAGGTTATTGAGAATTTGAGAAACATTAAGAATCGCATGATTCGTATGCTTGTGTTTCTGTTGTTTGGTGATGTTTCTATCAAGTTCTATTAGTTCAAAGATTTTTGGAACAGAAAAAAGAATGGAAACCGACGCTTTCCAAACCATAGCCTAGGCGAATCAAAACAATCAATAAGAAAGGTTAATGTGAATTTGAGAAATATTAGGAATCGCATGATTCGTATGCTTGTGTTTGTGTTGTTTGGTGATGTTTCTATCAAGTTCTATTAGATCAATGATTTTTGGAAGACAAAGAGATTGAAAAAAAAACTTTCCAAACCATAACCTAGGCATATCAAACCAATCAATAAGAAAGGTTATTGTGATTTTGAGAAACATTAGGAATCGCATGATTCGTATGCGTGTTTGTGTTGTTCGGTGATGTTTCTATCAAGTTCTATTTATTCAAAGATTTTTGGAAGAGAAAAAGATTGGAAACCAACACTATCCAAACCATAGCCTAGCCTAGGCAAATCAAACCAATTAATAAGAAAGGTTATTGAGAATTTCAGAAACAATAGGAATCGCATGATTCGTATGCTTGTGTTTGTGTTGTTTGGGGATGTTTCTATCAAGTTATATTAATTCAAAGATTTTTGGAAGAGAAAAAGAATGGAAACCAACACTATCCAAACCATAGCCTAGGCAAATCAATCCAATCAATAAGAAAGGTTATTGAGAATTTGAGAAACATTAGGAATCGGATGATTCGTATGCTTGTGTTTGTGTTGTTTGGTGATGTTTCTATCAAGTTCTATTAGATCAAAGATTTTTGGAAGACAAAGAGATTGAAAAAAAACACTTTCCAAACCATAGCCTAGACAAATCAAACCAATCAATATGAAAGGTATTGAGAAACATTAGGAATCGCATGATTCGTATGCTTGTGTTTGTGTTGTTTGGTGATGTTTCTATCAAGTTCTATTAAATCAAAGATTTTTGGAAGAGAAAACGATTTGAAACAAACACTTTCCAAACCATAGCATAGTCAAATCAAACCAATCAATATGAAAGGTTTTGATAAACATTAGGAATCGCATGATTCGTATCCTTGTGTTTTTGTTGTTTGGTCATGTTTCTATCAAGTTCTATTAATTCAATGATTTTTGGAAGAGAAAAAGAATGGAAACCAACACTTTCCAAACCATAGCCTAGACAAATCAAACCAATCAATAAGAAAGGTTATTGAGAATTTAAGAAACGTTAGGAATCGCATGATTCATATTCTTTTGTTTGTGTTGTTTGGTGATGTTTCTAAAAGTTTTATTAATCCAAAGATTTTTGGAAGCGAAAAAGAATGAAAACCAATACTTTCCAAACCATAGTCTAGGCAAATCATGTGATATCTGGTTCCATTCCGTTTAAATTCTTTTTCTCGATTTGTAAATTATTTCGGGTTTTGATTATAAGAGAATTAAATAAAAAAATTAATAAAATCTCAATTCTAGTGCCATATAAATGTGCTAGTAAAATTGAGTAAATCTTTTATCATATCGTTAAGATAAGATTTTATTTTGACTTATGAAAAGATTTCTCTTTTCCTATTTAAACTAGGGTAGTAATCTTTTTGTTGAGCGTAGCAGCCTTCCTCGTGTCTCAGCTAAGTTCCCGAAGTACTATACAATTGTACATCTATGGCATCGTGGGTAGGTCCTCCTCCTAGCCTTTCTTTTCTTCCTCCTCAGTTTATTATTTTCTATTTCGTTCTTCGTCGGGTTTGGGAGTCGGGTCTGGGCTCGTCGGGGTTAACCAGGCTGGGTAGTCGCGGGTGGAGTGAGCCGGAGGTGGGTCGAGTGCGAGAGCAAGCCGGGGCAGGAACCAGATCGGGAACCGTGTAGTGAATGCAGAGAAGGCGGCCGGGTAGTGGGTCGGGGCGTGGCCGGTCATGATCGGCTGGGGCGGAATTCTTTCAGGAAACTAGAGAGGGTGATCGGTAATAGGAGGTAAGGTGGGCCATGGGTGATCGAAGGCAAGAGTGGGGTGGGTTTGCAAGGGAAAGAAAAGTCAAAGTAGAAAAGCGGAGAGTGATGAAGAAAAGGATAGGATGAAAGGAAATCAACAAAATTAATTAACATTCTGGTTGGTGACTGGGTGCGGACTTGCAGAGGAGGAAGAGGTGAAGTGGAATCAAAGGGTATCAAGGAAATTAAGATCAATTGGGGTTTTTCTATTTGTTTTGGTTTGGTGGCGTGTGATAAGAGAAGTGTGGTGGGAAGTGTTCTAGTGTGATGTGGGAAGTGTTCTAGTGTGATGTGGGTGGGACCTCCTTGGACACTCACAATTAGGGAGATTCAGTTTAGGAAGTCCACTGTAGGGCATTCGATAGGGTCGGCTTCGGGTTCGTCGGGTTCAGTTTCGAGATTATTCGGGTCCTTATAATTCTTTATCAAAGATAATCGTTGTAATCTAAGAACGCGGTAATTATCATGTCTAGGTGATCGACTTTTTCTAGACCGTTATCATTCGTCATTCGTAGCGGAATTCCGTCGTCTTTCAGGTAAGTCGTTCTGCGACTTGCTCGACTAGGTGGTTCTATTCAATTCTTGTTGGATTGCGTGCTGTGTTGGTAGGATTGGTTTTGGGGAATTAGTCCCTACAATATTATTTTAACTAAATGTTTTTATTAATATATATATATGTGTGTGTGCTCGTATGTATTTATGTGTGCAACTGGTTTTCAAAAGGGTTTTATCGTATGAAAAGTTTTCACGTGTTTTCTGTGTGTTGGCATCTACCGGTACGGCCTTGTTCTCGGATTTTCGAGGAGAAGGGGACTTCTAGAGGCATGGTCGTATGGCAAGGAGAGCCCCTTCAAACATTTATAAAAATGTTTTGGCGAGTGCTCTAGTAGGGGCTCGACCAAGGGTTAGAAGTGTGTGTGGAACGGAGATTGGCTGGAGGATGCCTTAGATGTGGGTAGTGTGGGTGGAGGCCGTTAACACTACTCGGCGCGGGACAGTGTACGGTGGAGGCCGTTGATTCGGCCTATTTCGTATAGGTTAACTCTTGTATTTTAGAGCTATATTGAGAGTGTTTAGGTTAGTTTTGAGCGTTATTGTAATATCAAGACCGAAGACACAGAGTATGAAGAATCAAGAGTTAAAGAGCTTAAAGACGAACATTCGCCACTGCATGGATATCGCGGCCGCGTTGTCTATGACGCGGGCGCGGTGGCGTGAAGGAGCGAGCCAACCAAGGCCATGAAGGCCGCGGTCGCGCTGTCTGTGGCGCGGTCGCGGTAGAAGCTGACCCGGAGTTGACCACTTGAAGGCCGCCGCAGGCGCGGTTATGGTGCCGCGGGCGCGGTGGTAGCCGACCTTGGAACGGACGAAATCTTGGCGTTTCTATCTTATTTCCTTTCTTATCTTTCGGTTTCCTATCTTATTTAGTCCGAAAAGGTTGATCCTTGGGGCTATATAAGGGGGACCTTTTCTAGGTTTTTAGGATATCCAATACTTGTCAATCAATTGTCTTTCAAATAAACATTAGAGTTTTCTTTGTAATGGAGAACTAACTCTCCTCTGGAGTTTATTCAATCAAGGAAGCTTTATTATGAAGTTGTGAAATTCTGGTAACCTCTTTATCCCTAGGTCTTTATTGATACTCTTGTGCTTCATCCCATGATCTATGTTTGATTTTATGAGCTTGATCAACTTGTTTGATTGACTTAGATCTATTGTTTGAATTAGGATTGATTGTTGTCTATGCATCTTTCCTATTCTCGAAACAACTCTATTCTAGGACCGTGGACTAGTTCAGGGAAGAGTATTCAATGGTTAAGTTGTGCATGAGACTCATAGCTTGATTGCATGATTTGATTTCCTATTATCCCTGTGCTCTATGCTAATTCTAGGTTAAGCGTCCTTGCCTAGGGTTATAGAATTGCTTGGACCGTGGACTTGCGATTTCTAATGATTGGGATTGGAATTGACCTAGGCATATAAAGAGGTGGATGAATTCATGATCAACTGATTAATAAAGTGGAATTGATTGGATAAACTCTGCTTGATAACTTTGATTGAAACCAACTTTCAAAACCCCCCCTTTGATTACTTGCATGAAAACCACTAAAATCTGAATAAAAACTGATTCCTTTGGGTTCGACCCCTTGCTTGCTCACTATACTAATTGTTTGCATGTTTGGGATTTATTTTTGATAAGGGAACATCGACTTTGCCCGAGTCAAATTTTGGCGCCGTTGCCGGGGAATCCTTTTTCTTGTTCTGATTGTGTGCGTTTTCGTGTTCTGCACCCAAACCGCGCCCGCGGTTCGTGTGCAGAACCATCCTTTGGGTGCGGGCCTGACACATGGTCCGTACCCGGTCTACTAATACTTCTCCTGTTCGTTTTGATCCAGAAATTGACAGGATTCTTCGGAAGATAAGAAGTGCCCCAGACCCTCTACATCTTACAACCTTCTTGAATCTCTCTCTCTCTCTCTGATTCTGAACCAGAAAACGCTATGGCGGAACAAACTATTCGCCAACTCACGGCGCCTGATCTTCAGCAACAGCAGCTCGCTGTTCAATTCCCCGAACTCGGGGAGGGTGTGAAGTTCGAGCTCAAGTCTGGCCTCATCCACCATTTGCCCAAATTCCACGGGTTGAGTGGTGAAGACCCGAACAAGCATCTCACTGAATTCCACGCGGTATGCGTGAGTATGAAGCCCACTGATGTGTCGGAGGATCAAATCAAGCTCCGGGCTTTCCCCTTCTCTCTTGAAGACACCGCCAAGGACTGACTCCTTTATTTGGTGCCGGGTTCTATCACTACTTGGGCGGCCATGAAGAAGGCGTTTCTTGAGAAGTACTTCCCCGCTTCCAAACAAACATCTATTAAGAAGCAGCTCAGCAGTTTGGAGCAAGGGGAAGACGAGAACCTCTATGACTACTATGAGCGCTACAAGAGGCTCATCGCGAGTTGTCCCTACCATGGCTACCAAGCCAAGGATCTTATTTGCTACATCATTGAGGGACTCTGCGACAATGACAAGAGGCTCGTGAATGCATCTTGTGGGGGTAGTTACGAGAACTTAACCCCCGCTGCAGCTTTTCAGAAAGTGGAGATCTTGGCGGAACAAGCCCGCAATCAAAGGTCAAGGACCAATGTGAGGTCCGTTAGTGTGGTGAATGAGTCCCTGAATGCTGAAGTAAGGGAGCTCAAGGATCTTATGAAGCAGCTGCTCACGAAGAGGACGGCTCAGCAAGTCAATGCTTGCGGTCTTTGCTATGATGCGAGCCACCACACAGATCAGTGCCCTACTATTCAAGAGACCGAGGAGTCGGTCAATGCTATTGGCAACTATGGTGCGCTCCGGCCCCGGAATGATCCTTACTCTAACACCTACAATCCGGGGTGGGCGAACTATCCTAACCTAAGGTGGAACAACCAGCAGGAGCAAGATCCACCACAGCAGCAGCAGCAGTACGCTCCTCAGGGCCAGCAACAACAGTTTCGGTCCAATAACTATGCCCCGAGAGCGCCTGCTCCGTCTCAGAATGATGCTATTACCGCTCTCTTGAAGGAGAACCAAGAGACGAGAGCTGCTGTAAAGAATCTTGAGACTCAACTGAGCCAACTTGCCACCATGATCAATAGGCTCGAGTCTAAGGATTCCGGGAAACTTCCCTCTCAACCGCTCAATCACAAGGAGAATGTCAGTTCCATGAATTTGAGGAGCGGTAGAGCGCTAGCGAGCCGGGAATCACCCACTGGTGATGAGCCGCGCCCGCGTTCCCCTGGCCGCGACCGCGCCGGGGCGACAGCACATGAAGACGAAGCCTTTGTGGGAATTCCGCGCCCGCTCTCTCCTCCCCGCGCCCGCGAAATCCCAGCAGAGCCTATGGGCCACGTGAGGCGTAGCGACCCGCGCCCGCGGAGTCCGGACCGCGCCCGCGGTAAGGAGGCCGAGAGGAATTTCGAGGCTCTGCTCGATTATGCTTTCAAGAATTACTCGCCTCCTCGTCCGAGTTCTCCTAGACGGAACCGAGCTCCAGCAGCAGAAGAGGACGATGGCTATGTGGCTCAACCTCTTCCACCATTGGATTCTTTCAAGCCCTCTCCTCCATTCCCCGATGCTCTCAAGGACACAAGGAAGCCGGCACATGACAAGGAACTCTTTGAGACCTTCGCCAATTGTCGGGTAAATGTTCCTCTCCTTAATCTCATCCAAAGTGTCCCTCGTTTTGCTAAATTTATGAAAGAGCTATGCACCATAAAACGAAAGAATAGGACTAGTCCTAAGATTGAAAAGGTAGCTCTAGTTGAAAAAACGCAAGATAGCAAAATTGAGACTTGTAATTCCCTTCTCCAAAAGCAATTACCTAAAAAATGTTCAGACCCAGGAAGATTCACCGTCCCTGTCACTATTGGAGAAACTAAAATTGAGCGTGCTATGCTAGATTTAGGTGCCTCCATTAATGTTCTTCCAGCTTGCATATATGATAGGTTAGGCCTTGGTCCTTTGAAGGAATCAGATATTGTTATTGAATTGGCTGACCATTCTAATGTGCGCCCGAAAGGGTTAGTTGAGGATGTTTTAGTGCAGGTGCGGGGTTTGATCTTTCCTGCAGACTTTTATGTGATGGAGATAGGCGAAGGGCGGTACGACCCAGTTCTCTTACTTGGTCGTCCTTTCATGAAAACCGCCAACACGGTCATCGACGTTGCCAATGGATCTCTTTCCATATCTCATGGCGGCAACACGGTCCGAATTGATGTTGATGAGGACCCGTATTGATCGTATCCACGTCGAGCCAACGACGTTAAACAAAAGCGCTTCTTGGGAGGCAACCCAAGGATTAACTAGATTGTTTTTTCCATTCCTAGCTTAGGATTTGCTTGTTTTTCTAGCTAACATGCAGGTACTAGGTCCGAAAGGACACGCCTGGCGTGAAACCGCGCCCGCACCGCCTTAGCCGCGCCCGCGGTGGACTGTCAGCGCGCCCCGACGAACAGGTACTAGCCCGTGTTCGCGGCAACCATACTGCGTCTCGGTTTTAGCTCGTTTTTATTATGAAAAAAAAAGAAAGAAAAAACAAGAGAAAAATACAAAAAGAGGACCTTTTGGTCCCATTCTACCTCTATATTTTCCATCCATCTATGTCCATTCTATCCATCTTCTATCTTTCCATCGTCTCCCTCTTCTTTCCATTTACCTTTGTACTTTCCATTCTTTGGCTATGTGTAAAAGCCTAAGTATGGGGGAGCTTTGTTTCCCCGAGAGTTCTCTTCTCCACGGCTCGAGTTCAAGTATTTATTCATCTTCCAAAAGACGAGCCAAGATACGAAGGTTGTTTGCACATCGCGTTGTTCGAGACGAAGTTAAGACCTCGTCTCTGCACGAGTACCGCGCCCGCGCCACACCGGCCGCGCCCGCGGTGACCACCTGATAATGACTTCGCTCTCTGTCGAGATTCCGCGCCCACGCCCTTGGACCGCGCACGTGGTTAGCCAGCCGATTGGAAATATGGAGTGTTCCATTCTTCTACCACCTTATGAAGAGTTCTTCCATTCCACCTCTCTTCATCGTTTGTGAGTCTTCTGATATACCTTCTTCCTTGCTTCTATCCTTTCTCTTTGCTTCATTGAGGACAATGAAGGATTTAAGTATGGGGGAAGGAGTACTCGCATTCGCTTATCCTAGTTAGTATAGTTAGATATTTGCTTCAGATTTTTGATTTTCTTCTTTTCATGGAGCACTTGCACCATACTTTTTGCATAATAAAGAAAGAAAGAAAAAGAAAAAGATAGAAAGAGCCATAAAAATTGAAAAAAGGCATATTAAATCCTGGGATGAGTCGAAAACCCGAAAGGGCGGCTCAGGTAATAAGCAGGTAACCCGGACCAGCATTAGGCTGGGGTAATATGAGGTTTATGAGAGTTGTGAGTATTAGTGAGCACACCCTATTGAAAAATGAAAAGAGTGGTTAGGTGAAAACCCGAAAGGGCGCCTAAGCAGAATTGAGCGGTAAAATATGAGTGTTTTAGGATCATTCTTGCTTGGGGACTTTGGGGCTTACTTGTTAGATTTGGGTAGATTCTAGGTTGCTCTCTTTCATGTTTTTAGAGCTTGAGTGTTATATCCTGTTGTGAGGTGTGTGTTTGAGCTTCATTGTTTTATGCTCATGATTTCTCTATATTTTTGTGTTCGGGTTGTGAGTTGAGTGTTTTTATATTCCCTTGTATTTCCTGAGATCTTAGATGTGCTACCTTGTTATATTTGTTTTGAGCTTACTCGAGGACGAGCAAGATCTAAGTATGGGGGAATTTGATTCGGCCTATTTCGTATAGGTTAACTCTTGTATTTTAGAGCTATATTGAGAGTGTTTAGGTTAGTTTTGAGCGTTATTGTAATATCAAGACCGAAGACACAGAGTATGAAGAATCAAGAGTTAAAGAGCTTAAAGACGAAGATTCGCCACTGCATGGATATCGCGGGCGCGGTGGCATGAAGGAGCGAACCAACCAAGGCCATGAAGGCCGCGGTCGCGCTGTCTGTGGCGCGGTCGCGGTAGAAGCTGACCCGGAGTTGACCACGTGAAGGCCGCCGCGGGCGCGGTTATGGTGCCGCGGGTGCGGTGGTAGCCGACCTTGGAACGGACGAAATCTTGGTGTTTCTATCTTATTTCCTTTCTTATCTTTCGGTTTCCTATCTTATTTAGTCCGAAAAGGTTGATCCTTGGGGCTATATAAGGGGGACCTTTTCTAGGTTTTTAGGATATCCAATACTTGTCAATCAATTGTCTTTCAAATAAAGATTAGAGTTTTCTTTGTAATGGAGAACTAACTCTCCTCTAGAGTTTATTCAATCAAGGAAGCTTTATTATGAAGTTGTGAAATTCTGGTAACCTCTTTATCCCTAGGTCTTTATTGATACTCTTGTGCTTCATCCCATGATCTATGTTTGATTTTATGAGCCTGATCAACTTGTTTGATTGACTTAGATCTATTGTTTGAATTAGGATTGGTTGTTGTCTATGCATCTTTCCTATTCTCGAAACAACTCTATTCTAGGACCGTGGACTAGTTTAGGGAAGAGTATTCAATGGTTAAGTTGTGCATGAGACTCGTAGCTTGATTGCATGATTTGATTTCCTATTATCCCTGTGCTCTATGCTAATTCTAGGTTAAGCGTCCTTGCCTAGGGTTATAGAATTGCTTGGACCGTGGACTTGCGATTTCTAATGATTGGGATTGGAATTGACCTAGGCATATAAAGAGGTGGATGAATTCATGATCAACGGATTAATAAAGTGGAATTGATTGGATAAACTCTGCTTGATAACTTTTATTGAAACCAACTTTCAAAACTCCCCCTTTGATTACTTGCATGAAAACCACTATAATCTGAATAAAAACTGATTCCTTTGGGTTCGACCCCTTGCTTGCTCACTATACTAATTGTTTGCATGTTTGGGATTTATTTTTGATAAGGGAACAACGACTTTGCCTGAGTCAGCCGTTAACACTACTCGACGCAGGATAAGGTGTGTGTGTATATTGTGCGTGTGTGTGTGAATGTGTGGACTTGTGAACGTGTATGTAAGGGGACTAATAATTGTGATAATGCTAGTGGCTTGAATATGTGTGACTAACTGGACTTAGGATTGGACTAGAGTTATGCGTGTGATTGTGGACTTGTTTGTTGACCTTAGGAAACTCGTTTTGAAACGTTCTGCTAGTACCGTATGTTTTCTGACTTGGATTAGGATAGTAGCTGACCCCTCGGGGAATTATTTTTTTTCAGACTCCAGGTATTCAGGAATCCGTATAGGGACTTGGCGGATTGGTGGTGCGAAGCGGCAACGCGTGTCATAGAATGGTTTGGCTTTCTGGGAAGGGTTATTGTATTTTAATTCGTGTTATTGTTTGATTACCTTGTATAGGTTCATATCGTAAGCTCTTAGTTAATATGCTTGGGTTTGGGGAATTTCGTAATTGGTAGTCTTGCGTTGAGCCGGGATCATGAACTGTATTGTACAAGTTTTATTTCGTAATACAAGTTGGATGGTTTTCAATGTTTTCTCGCTATGCCCGCGTTGCAAGATCCGAATGTTCTGTTGTCGAACCAGCTTGGTAGCACCTCGTGAGGTCTACTACCGAGTAACGCCTTGTCAGAAAGACGGGGTGTTATAAATCAAACCAATCAATAAGAAAGGTTATTGTGATTTTGAGAAATATTAGGAAACGCATGATTCATATGTTTGTGTTTGTGTTGTTAGGTGATGTTTCTAACAAGTTCTATTAATTCAAAGACTTATGGAAGAGAAGAAGATTGACAAAAAAACACTTTCCAAACCATATCCTAGACAAAACAAACCAATCAATATGAAAGGTTTTGAAAACATTAGGAATCGCATGATTCGTATGCTTGTGTTTGTGTTGTTTGGTGATGTTTCTATCAAGTTCTATTTATTCAAAGATTTTTGGAAGAGAAAAAGATTGGAAACCAACACTATCCAAACCATAGCCTAGCCTAGGCAAATCAAACTAATCAATAAGAATGGTTATTGAGAATTTCAGAAACAATAGGAATCGCATGATTCGTATGCTTGTGTTTGTGTTGTTTGGTGATGTTTCTATCAAGTTCTATTAATTCAAAGATTTTTGGAAGAGAAAAAAATTGGAAACAAACACTTTCCAAAGCATAGCCTAGATAAATCAAACCAATCAATAAGAAAGTTTATTGAGAATTTGAGAAACATTAGGAATCGTAAGAATGGTTATTGAGAATTTGCGCAACAATAAGAATTGCATGATTCGTATGCTTGCGTTTGTGTTGTTTGGTGATTTTTCACTCAAATTCTATTAATTCAAAGATTTTTGGAAGAGAAAAAGAATGGAAACCAACACTTTCCAAACCATAGCCTAGGCAAATCAAACCAATCAATAAGAAAGGTTATTGAGAATTTGAGAAACATTAGGAATCGCATGATTGGTATGCTTGTGTTTGTGGTGTTTGGTGATGTTTCTTTCAAGTTTGATTAATTCAAGGATTTTTGGAAGAGAAAAAGAATGGAAACCAACACTTTCCAAACCATAGCCTAAGCATATCAAACCAATCAATAAGAAAGGTTATTGAGAATTTGAGAAACATTAGGAATCGCATTATTCGTATGCTTGTGTTTTGTGTTGTTTGGTGATCTTTCTATCAAGTTCTATTAATTCAAAGATTTTTGGACGAGATAAAGAGTGGAAGCCAACGGTTCACAAACTATAGCCTAGGCAAATCAAACCAATCAATAGGAAAGGTTGTGTTATTGAGAACTTGTGAAAAATTCGAAATCGCATGATTCGTATGCTTGTGTTTGTGTTGTTTTGTGATCTTTCTATCAAGTTCTATTAGTTCAAAGATTTTCGGATGAGAAAAAGAATGGAAACCAGCGGTTCCCAAACCATAGCCTAGGCAAATCAAACCAATCAATTAGAAAGGTTGTGTCATTGAGAATTTGAGAAACATTCGAAATCGCATGAATCGTATGCTTGTGTTTGTGTTGTTTGGTGATCTTTCTATCAAGTTCTATTAGTTCAAAGATTTTTGGAAGAAAAAAAGAATGGAAACCAACACTTTCCAAACCATAGCCTAGGCAAATCAAACCAATCAAAAAGAAAGGTTATTGAGAATTTAAGAAACATTAGGAATCGCATGATTCGTATTCTTTTGTTTGTGTTGTTTGGTGATATTTCTATCAAGTTCTATTAATTCAAAGATTTTTGGAAGAGAAAAAGAATGGAAACCAACACTTTCCAAACCATAGTCAAGGCAAATCAAACCAATCAATAAGAAAGGTTATTGTGACTTTGAGAAACATTAGGAATCGCATGATTCGTATGCTTGTGTTTGTGTTGTTCGGTGATGTTTCTATCAAGTTCTATTAATTCAAAGATTTATGGAAGAGAAAAAGATTGAAAATAACACTTTCCAAACCATAGCCTAGACAAATCAAACCAATCAGTATGAAAGGTTTTGAAAACATTAGGAATCACATGATTCGTATGCTTGTGTTTGTGTTGTTTGGTGATGTTTCTATCAAGTTCTATTTATTCAAAGATTTTTGGAAGAGAAAAAGATTGGAAACCAACACTATCCAAACCATAGCCTAGCCTAGGCAAATCAAACCAATTAATAAGAAAGGTTATTGAGAATTTCAGAAACAATAGGAATCGCATGATTCGTATGCTTGTGTTTGTGTTGTTTGGTGATGTTTCTATCAAGTTATATTAATTCAAAGATTTTTGGAAGAGAAATAGAATGGAAACCAACACTATCCAAACCATAGCCTAGGCAAATCAAACCAATCAATAAGAAAGGTTATTGAGAATTTGAGAAACATTAGGAATCGCATGATTCGTATGCTTGTGTTTGTGTTGTTTGGTGATGTTTCTATCAAGTTCTATTAGATCAAAGATTTTTGGAAGACAAAGAGATTGAAAAAAAACACTTTCCAAACCATAGCCTAGACAAATCAAACCAATCAATATGAAAGGTATTGAGAAACATTCGGAATCGCATGATTCGTATGCTTGTGTTTGTGTTGTTTGGTGATGTTTCTAACAAGTTCTATTAAATCAAAGATTTTTGGAAGAGAAAAACATTTGAAACAAACAGTTTCCAAACCATAGCCTAGTCAAATCAAACCAATCAATATGAAAGTTTTTGATAAACATTAGGAATCGCATGATTCGTATCCTTGTGTTTTTGTTGTTTGGTCATGTTTCTATCAAGTTCTATTAATTCAAAGATGTTTGGAAGAGAAAACGAATGGAAACCAACACTTTCCAAACCATAGCCTAGGCAAATCAAACCAATCAATTAGAAAGGTTATTTAGAATTTGAGAAACATTAGGATTCGCATGATTTGTATGCTTGTGTTTGTGTTGTTTGGTGATGTTTCTATCAAGTTGTATTAATTCAAAGATTTTTGGAAGAGAAAAAGAATCGAAACCAACAATTTCCAAACCATAGCCTAGGCAAATCAAACCAATCAATAAGAAAGGTTATTGAGAATTTGGGACCCATTAGGAATCTCATGATTTGTATGCTTGTGTTTGTGTTGTTTGGTGATGTTTCTATCATGTTCTATTAATTCAAACATTTTTGTAACAGAAAATGATTGGAAAACAACACTTTCCAAACCATAGTCTAGGCAAATCAAACCAATCAATAAGAAAGGTTATTGAGAATTTGAGAAACATTAGGAATCGCATGATTCGTATTCTTTTGTTCGTGTTGTTTGGTGATGTTTCTTTCAAGTTTTATTGAATGAAAGATTTTTGGAAGAGAAAAAGAATAGAAACCAATACTTTCCAAACCATAGTCTAGGAAAATAAAACCAATCAATAAGAAAGGTTATTGAGAATTTGAGAAACATTAGGAATCGCATGATTCGTATGCTTGTGTTTGTGGTGTTTGGTGATGTTTCTTTCAAGTTCGATTAATTCAAGGATTTTTGGAAGAAAAAAGAATGGAAACCAACACTTTCCAAACCATAGCCTAGGCATATCAAACCAATCAATAAGAAAGGTTATTGAGAATTTGAGAAACATTAGGAATCGCATTATTCGTATGCTTGTGTTTTTGTTGTTTAGTGATGTTTCTATCAAGTTCTATTAATTCAAAGATTTTTGGAAGAAAAAAAGAATGGTAATCAACACTTCCCAAACCATAGCCTAGGCAAATCAAACCAACCAAAAAGAAAGGTTATTGAGAATTTAAGAAACATTAGGAATCGCATGATTCATATTCTTTTGTTTGTGTTGTTTGGTGATGTTGCTATCAAGTTCTATTAATTCAAAGATTTTTGGAAGAGAAAAAGAATGGAAAGCAACACTTTCCAAACCATAGTCAACGCAAATCAAACCAATCAATAAGAAAGGTTATTGTGATTTTGAGAAACATTAGGAATCGCATGATTCATATGCTTGTGTTTGTGTTGTTCGGTGATGTTTCTATCAAGTTCTATTAATTCAAAGGTTTATGGAAGAGAAAAAGGTTGAAAAAAACACTTTCCAAACCCTAGCCTAGACAAATCAAACCAATCAATATGAAAGGTTTTGAAAACATTAGGAATCGCATGATTCGTATGCTTGTGTTTGTGTTGTTTGGTGATGTTTCTATCAAGTTCTATTTATTCAAAGATTTTTGGAAGAGAAAAAGATTGGAAACCAACACTATCC
This sequence comes from Polygonum maritimum, assembly GCA_963924305.1. Classification (NCBI taxonomy): domain Eukaryota; kingdom Viridiplantae; phylum Streptophyta; class Magnoliopsida; order Caryophyllales; family Polygonaceae; genus Polygonum; species Polygonum maritimum. Next base: position 24,843,222 of record OZ002731.1, on the reverse strand, counting down.
AAACCATAGCCCAGCCTAGGCAAATCAAACCAATTAATAAGAAAGGTTATTGAGAATTTGAGAAACATTAGGAATCGCATGATTCGTAGGCTTGTGTTTGTGTTGTTTGGTGATGTTTCTATCAAGTTCTATTGGATCAAAGATTTTTGGAAGTCAAAGAGATTGAAAAAAAACACTTTCTAAACCATAGCCTAGACAAATCAAACCAATCAATATGAAAGGTATTGAGAAACATTAGGAATCGCATCATTCGTATGCTTGTGTTTGTGTTTGTGTTATTTGGTGATGTTTCTATCAAGTTCTATTAAATCAAAGATTTTTGGAAGAGAAAAAGATTTGAAACAAACAGTTTCAAAACCATAGCCTAGTCAAATCAAATCAATCAATATGAAATGTTTTGATAAACATTAGGAATCGCATGATTCGTATCCTTGTGTTTGTGTTTTTTGGTCATGTTTCTATCAAGTTCTATTAATTCAATGATTTTTGGAAGAGAAAAAGAATGGAAACCAACACTTTCCAAACCATAGCCTAGGGATATCAAACCAATCAATAAGAAAGGTTATTGAGAATTTGAGAAACATTAGGAATTACATTATTCGTATGCTTGTGTTGTTGTTGTTCGGTGATGTTTCTAGCAAGTTCTATTAATTAAAAGATTTTTGGAAGAGAAAAAGAATGGAAACCAACAGTTTCCAAACCATAGCCTAGGCAAATCAAACCAATCAATAAGAAAGGTTATTGAGAATTTAAGAAACATTAGGAATCGCATGATTTGTATGCTTGCGTTTGTGTTGTTTAGTGATGTTTCTATCAAGTTCTATTAATTCAAAGATTTTTGGAAGAGAAAAAGAATGGAAACCGACACTTTCCAAACCATAGTCTAGGCAAATCAAACCAATCAATAAGACAGGTTATTGTGATTTTGAGAAACATTAGGAAACGCATGATTCGTATGCTTGTGTTTGTGTTGTTCAGTGATGTTTCTATCAAGTTCTATTAATCAAAGATTTTTGGAAGAGAAAAAGAATGGAAATCAACAATTTCCAAACCATAGCCTAGGGATATCAAACCAATTAATAAGAAAGGTTATTGAGAATTTGAGAAACATTAGGAATCGCATGATTCGTATGCTTGTGTTTGTGTTCTTTAGTGATGTTTCTATCAAGTTCTATTAATCAAAGATTTTTGGAACAGAAAAAGAATGGAAACCGACGCTTTCCAAACCATATCCTAGGCGAATCAAAACAATCAATAAGAAAGGTTATTGAGAATTTGAGAAACATTAGGAATCGCATTATTTGTGTTCTTGTGTTTGTGTTGTTTGGTGATGTTTCTATCAAGTTCTATTAGATCAAAGATTTTTGGAAGACAAAGAGATTGAAGAAAAACACTTTCCAAACCATAGCATAGACAAATCAAACCAATCAATATGAAAGGTATTGAGAAACATTAGGAATCGCATGATTCGTATGCTTGTGTTTGTGTTGTTTGGTGATGTTTCTATCAAGTTCTATTAAATCAAAGATTTATTGAAGAGAAAAAGATTTGAAACAAACACTTTCCAAACCATAACCTGGTCAAATCAAACCAATCAATATGAAAGGTTTTGATAAACATTAGGAATCGCATGATTCGTATCCTTGTGTTTGTGTTGTTTGGTCATGTTTCTATCAAGTTCTATTAATTCAAAGATGTTTGGAAGAGAAAAAGAATGGAAACCAACACTTTCCAAACCTTAGCCTAGGCGAATGAAACCAATCAATAAGAAAGGTTATTGAAAATTTGAGAAACATTAGGAATCGCATTATTCGTATGCTTGTGTTTGTGTTGTTTGGTGATGTTTCTATCAAGCTGTATTAATTCAAAGATTTTTAAAAGAGAAAAAGAATGGAAACCAAAAATTTCCAAACCATAGCCTAGGCAAATCAAACCAATCAATAAGAAAGGTTATTGAGAATTTGAGACCCATTAGGAATCTCATGATTTGTATGCTCGTTTTTGTGTTGTTTGGTGATGTTTCTATCAAGTTCTATTAATTCAAACATTTTTCTAACAGTTAATGCATGGAAACCAATACTTTCCAAACCATATCCTAGGCAAAACAAACCATTCAATAAGAAAGGTTATTGTGAATTTGAGAAACATTAGGAATCGCGTGATTTGTATGTTTGTGTTTGTGTTGTTTAGTGATGTTTCTATCAAGTTCTATTAATTCAAAGATTTTTGGAAGAGAAAAAGATTGGAAACCAACACTTTCCAAACCATAGTCTAGGAAAATCAAACTAATCAATAAGAAAGGTTATTGAGAATTTGAGAAACATTAGGAATTGCATGATTCGTATGCTTGTGTTTGTGTTGTTTGGTGATGTTTCTATCAAGTTCTATTAATTCAAAGATTTTTGGAAGAGAAAAAGAATTGGAACCAACACTTTCCAAACCATATCCAAGGCAAATCAAACCAATCAATAAGAAAGGTTATTGAGAATTTGAGAAACATTAGGAATCGCATGATTCGTATGCTTGTGTTTGTGGTGTTTGGTGATGTTTCTTTCAAGTTCGATTAATTCAAGGATTTTTGGAAGAGAAAAAGAATGGTAACCAACACTTTCCAAAGCATAGCCTAGGCAAATCAAACCAATCAAAAAGAAAGGTTATTGAGAATTTAAGAAACATTAGGAATCGCATGATTCGTATTCTTTTGTTTGTGTTGTTTGGTGATGTCGCTATCCAGTTCTATTAATTCAAAGATTTTTGGAAGAGAAAAAGAATGGAAACCAATACTTTCCAAACCATAGTCAAGGCAAATCAAACCAATCAATAAGAAAGGTTATTGTGATTTTGAGAAACATTAGGAATCGCATGATTCGTATGCTTGTGTTTGTGTTGTTCGGTGATGTTTCTATCAAGTTCTATTAATTCAAAGATTTATGGAAGGGAAAAAGGTTGAAAAAAACACTTTCCAAACCATAGCCTAGACAAATCAAACCAATCAATATGAAAGGTTTTGAAAACATTAGGAATCGCATGGTTCGTATGCTTGTGTTTGTGTTGTTTGGTGATGTTTCTATCCAGTTCTATTTATTCAAAGATTTTTGGAAGAGAAAAAGATTGGAAACCAACACTATCTAAACCATAGCCCAGCCTAGGCAAATCAAACCAATTAATAAGAAAGGTTATTGAGAATTTTAGAAACAATAGGAATCGCATGATTCGTATGCTTGTGTTTGTGTTGTTTGGTGTTGTTTCTATCAAGTTCTATAAATTCAATAATTTTTGGAAGAGAAAAAGAATGGAAACCAACACTATCCAAACCATAGCTTAGGCAAATCTAACCAATCAATAAGAAAGGTAATTGAGAATTTAAGAAACATTAGGAATCGCATGACTCGTATGCTTGTGTTTGTGTTGTTTGGTGATGTTTCTATCAAGTTCTATTAAATCAAAGATTTTTGGAAGACAAAAAAGATTTGAAACAAACACTTTCCAAACCATAGCCTAGTCAAATCAAATCAATCAATATGAAATGTTTTGATAAACATTAGGAATCGCATGATTCGTATCCTTGTGTTTTTGTTGTTTGGTCATGTTTCTATCAAGTTCTATTAATTCAATGATTTTTGGAAGAGAAAAAGATTGGAAACCAACACTTTCCAAACCATAGCCTAGGGGCATCAAACCAATCAATACGAAAGGTTATTGAGAATTTGATAAACATTAGGAATCGCATGATTCGTATGCTTGTGTTTGTATTGTTTGGTGATGTTTCTATCAAGTTGTATTAATTCAAAGATTTTTGGAAGAGAAAAAGAATGGAAACCAACAATTTCCAAACCATAGCCTAGGCAAATCAAACCAATCAGTAAGAAAGGTTATTGAGAACTTGAGACCAATTAGGAATCTCATGATTTGTATGCTTGTGTTTGTGTTGTTTGGTGATGTTTCTATCATGTTCTATTAATTCAAAAATTTTTGTAACAGAAAATGAATGGAAACCAACACTTTCCAAACCATAGTCTAGGCAAATCAAACCAATCAATAAGAAAGGTTATTGAGAATTTGAGACCCATTAGGAATCTCATGATTTGTATGCTTGTGTTTGTATTGTTTAGTGATGTTTCTATCAAGTCCTATTAATTCAAACATTTTTATAACAGAAAATGAATGGAAATCAATACATTCCAAACCATATCCTAGGCAAAACAAACCAATCAATAAGAAAGGTTATTCAGAATTTAAGAAACATTAGGAATCGCGTGATTCGTGTGTTTGTGTTTGTATTGTTTAGTGATGTTTCTATCAAGTTCTATTAATTCAAAGATTGTTGGAAGAGAAAAAGAATGGAAACCAACACTTTCCAAACCATAGCCTAGGCAAATCAAACCAATCAATAAGAAAGGTTATTGAGAATTTGAGACTCATTAGGAATCTCATGATTTGTATGCTCGTGTTTGTGTTGTTTGGTGATGTTTCTATCAAGTCCTATTAATTCAAACATTTTTATAACAGAAAATGAATGGAAATCAATACTTTCCAAACCATAGCCTAGGCAAAACAAACCAATCAATAAGAAAGGTTATTCAGAATTTAAGAAACATTAGGAATCGCGTGATTCGTGTGTTTGTGTTTGTATTGTTTAGTGATGTTTCTATCAAGTTCTATTAATTCAAAGATTGTTGGAAGAGAAAAAGAATGGAAACCAACACTTTCCAAACCATAGCCTAGGCAAATCAAACCAATCAATAAGAAAGGTTATTGAGAATTTGAGACTCATTAGGAATCTCATGATTTGTATGCTCGTGTTTGTGTTGTTTGGTGATGTTTCTATCAAGTCCTATTAATTCAAACATTTTTATAACAGAAAATGAATGGAAATCAATACTTTCCAAACCATAGCCTAGGCAAAACAAACCAATCAATAAGAAAGGTTATTCTGAATTTAAGAAACATTAGGAATCGCGTGATTCGTGTGTTTGTGTTTGTATTGTTTAGTGATGTTTCTATCAAGTTCTATTAATTCAAAGATTGTTGGAAGAGAAAAAGAATGGAAACCAACACTTTCCAAACCATAGCCTATGCATATCAAACCAATCAATAAGAAAGGTTTTGAGAATTTGAGAAACATTAGGAATCGCATTATTCGTATGCTTGTGTTTGTGTTGTTTGGTGATGTTTCTATCAAGTTCTATTAATTCAAAGATTTTTGGAAGAGAAAAAGAATGGAAACCAACACTTTCCAAACCATAGCCTAGGCAAATCAAACCAATCAATAAGAAAGATTATTGAGAATTTGAGAAACATTAGGAATCGCATGATTCGTATTCTTTTGTTCGTGTTGTTTGGTGATGTTTCTATCAAGTTTTATTGAATGAAAGATTTTTAGAAGAGAAAAAGAATGGAAACCAACACTTTCCAAACCATAGCCTAGGCAAATCAAACTAATCAATAAGAAAGATTATTGAGAATTTGAGAAACATTAGGAATCGCATGATTCGTATTCTTTTGTTCGTGTTGTTTGGTGATGTTTCTATCAAGTTTTATTGAATGAAAGATTTTTGGAAGAGAAAAAGAATGGAAACCAAAAATTTCCAAACCATAACCTAGGCAAATCAAACCAATCAATAAGAAAGGTTATTGAGAATTTGAGATCCATTAGGAATCTCATGATTTGTATACTCGTGTTTGTGTTGTTTGGTGATGTTTCTATCAAGTTCTATTAATTCAAACATTTTTCGAACAGAAAAAGAATGGAAACCAATACTTTCCAAACCATATCCTAGGCAAAACAAACCAATCAATAAGAAAGGTTATTGAGAATTTGAGAAACATTAGGAATCGCGTGATTTGTATGTTTGTGTTTGTGTTGTTTAGTGATGTTTCTATGAAGCTCTATTAATTCAAAGATTTTTGGAAGAGAAAAAGAATGGAAACCAATACTTTCCAAACCATAGTCAAGGCAAATCAAACCAATCAATAAGAAAGGTTATTGTGATTTTGAGAAACATTAGGAATCGCATGATTCGTATGCTTGTGTTTGTGTTGTTCGGTGATGTTTCTATCAAGTTCTATTAATTCAAAGATTTATGGAAGGGAAAAAGGTTGAAAAAAACACTTTCCAAACCATAGCCTAGACAAATCAAACCAATCAATATGAAAGGTTTTGAAAACATTAGGAATCGCATGGTTCGTATGCTTGTGTTTGTGTTGTTTGGTGATGTTTCTATCCAGTTCTATTTATTCAAAGATTTTTGGAAGAGAAAAAGATTGGAAACCAACACTATCTAAACCATAGCCCAGCCTAGGCAAATCAAACCAATTAATAAGAAAGGTTATTGAGAATTTTAGAAACAATAGGAATCGCATGATTCGTATGCTTGTGTTTGTGTTGTTTGGTGTTGTTTCTATCAAGTTCTATAAATTCAATAATTTTTGGAAGAGAAAAAGAATGGAAACCAACACTATCCAAACCATAGCTTAGGCAAATCTAACCAATCAATAAGAAAGGTAATTGAGAATTTAAGAAACATTAGGAATCGCATGACTCGTATGCTTGTGTTTGTGTTGTTTGGTGATGTTTCTATCAAGTTCTATTAAATCAAAGATTTTTGGAAGACAAAAAAGATTTGAAACAAACACTTTCCAAACCATAGCCTAGTCAAATCAAATCAATCAATATGAAATGTTTTGATAAACATTAGGAATCGCATGATTCGTATCCTTGTGTTTTTGTTGTTTGGTCATGTTTCTATCAAGTTCTATTAATTCAATGATTTTTGGAAGAGAAAAAGATTGGAAACCAACACTTTCCAAACCATAGCCTAGGGGCATCAAACCAATCAATACGAAAGGTTATTGAGAATTTGATAAACATTAGGAATCGCATGATTCGTATGCTTGTGTTTGTATTGTTTGGTGATGTTTCTATCAAGTTGTATTAATTCAAAGATTTTTGGAAGAGAAAAAGAATGGAAACCAACAATTTCCAAACCATAGCCTAGGCAAATCAAACCAATCAGTAAGAAAGGTTATTGAGAACTTGAGACCAATTAGGAATCTCATGATTTGTATGCTTGTGTTTGTGTTGTTTGGTGATGTTTCTATCATGTTCTATTAATTCAAAAATTTTTGTAACAGAAAATGAATGGAAACCAACACTTTCCAAACCATAGTCTAGGCAAATCAAACCAATCAATAAGAAAGGTTATTGAGAATTTGAGACCCATTAGGAATCTCATGATTTGTATGCTTGTGTTTGTATTGTTTAGTGATGTTTCTATCAAGTCCTATTAATTCAAACATTTTTATAACAGAAAATGAATGGAAATCAATACATTCCAAACCATATCCTAGGCAAAACAAACCAATCAATAAGAAAGGTTATTCAGAATTTAAGAAACATTAGGAATCGCGTGATTCGTGTGTTTGTGTTTGTATTGTTTAGTGATGTTTCTATCAAGTTCTATTAATTCAAAGATTGTTGGAAGAGAAAAAGAATGGAAACCAACACTTTCCAAACCATAGCCTAGGCAAATCAAACCAATCAATAAGAAAGGTTATTGAGAATTTGAGACTCATTAGGAATCTCATGATTTGTATGCTCGTGTTTGTGTTGTTTGGTGATGTTTCTATCAAGTCCTATTAATTCAAACATTTTTATAACAGAAAATGAATGGAAATCAATACTTTCCAAACCATAGCCTAGGCAAAACAAACCAATCAATAAGAAAGGTTATTCAGAATTTAAGAAACATTAGGAATCGCGTGATTCGTGTGTTTGTGTTTGTATTGTTTAGTGATGTTTCTATCAAGTTCTATTAATTCAAAGATTGTTGGAAGAGAAAAAGAATGGAAACCAACACTTTCCAAACCATAGCCTAGGCAAATCAAACCAATCAATAAGAAAGGTTATTGAGAATTTGAGACTCATTAGGAATCTCATGATTTGTATGCTCGTGTTTGTGTTGTTTGGTGATGTTTCTATCAAGTCCTATTAATTCAAACATTTTTATAACAGAAAATGAATGGAAATCAATACTTTCCAAACCATAGCCTAGGCAAAACAAACCAATCAATAAGAAAGGTTATTCTGAATTTAAGAAACATTAGGAATCGCGTGATTCGTGTGTTTGTGTTTGTATTGTTTAGTGATGTTTCTATCAAGTTCTATTAATTCAAAGATTGTTGGAAGAGAAAAAGAATGGAAACCAACACTTTCCAAACCATAGCCTATGCATATCAAACCAATCAATAAGAAAGGTTTTGAGAATTTGAGAAACATTAGGAATCGCATTATTCGTATGCTTGTGTTTGTGTTGTTTGGTGATGTTTCTATCAAGTTCTATTAATTCAAAGATTTTTGGAAGAGAAAAAGAATGGAAACCAACACTTTCCAAACCATAGCCTAGGCAAATCAAACCAATCAATAAGAAAGATTATTGAGAATTTGAGAAACATTAGGAATCGCATGATTCGTATTCTTTTGTTCGTGTTGTTTGGTGATGTTTCTATCAAGTTTTATTGAATGAAAGATTTTTAGAAGAGAAAAAGAATGGAAACCAACACTTTCCAAACCATAGCCTAGGCAAATCAAACTAATCAATAAGAAAGATTATTGAGAATTTGAGAAACATTAGGAATCGCATGATTCGTATTCTTTTGTTCGTGTTGTTTGGTGATGTTTCTATCAAGTTTTATTGAATGAAAGATTTTTGGAAGAGAAAAAGAATGGAAACCAAAAATTTCCAAACCATAACCTAGGCAAATCAAACCAATCAATAAGAAAGGTTATTGAGAATTTGAGATCCATTAGGAATCTCATGATTTGTATGCTCGTGTTTGTGTTGTTTGGTGATGTTTCTATCAAGTTCTATTAATTCAAACATTTTTCGAACAGAAAAAGAATGGAAACCAATACTTTCCAAACCATATCCTAGGCAAAACAAACCAATCAATAAGAAAGGTTATTGAGAATTTGAGAAACATTAGGAATCGCGTGATTTGTATGTTTGTGTTTGTGTTGTTTAGTGATGTTTCTATGAAGCTCTATTAATTCAAAGATTTTTGGAAGAGAAAAAGAATGGAAACCAACACTTTCCAAACCATAGTCTAGGCAAACCAAACCGATCAATAAGAAAGGTTATTGCGAATTTGAGAAACATTAGGAATAGCATGATTCGTATGCTTGCGTTTGTGTTGTTTGGTGATGTTTCTATCAAGTTCTATTAATTCAATGATTTTGGGAAGAGAAAAAGAATGGAAACCAACACTATCCAAAACATAGCCTAGCCTAGGCAAATCAAACCAATCAATAAGAAAGGTTATTGAGAATTCGAGAAACAGTAGGAATCACATGATTCGTATGCTTGTGTTTGTATTGTTTGGTGATGTTTCTATAAAGTTCTATTAATTCAAAGACTTTTGGAACAGAAAAAGAATGGAAGCCGAAACTTTCCAAACCATACTCTAGGTGAATCAAACCAATCAATAAGAAACGTTGTTGAGAATTTCAGAAACAATAGGAATCGCATGATTCATATGCTTGTGTTTGTGTTGTTTGGTGATGTTTTTATCAAGTTCTATTAATTCAAAGATTTGTTGAAGATAAAAATAATGGAAACCAACAATTTCCAAACCATAGCCTAGGCAAATCAAACCAATCAATAAGAAAGGTTATTGAGAATGTGAGACTCGTTAGGAATCTCATGATTTGTATGCTCGTGTTTGTGTTGTTTGGTGATGTTTCTATCAAGTTCTATTAATTCAAACATTTTTCGAACAGAAAATGAATGGAAACCAATACTTACCAAACTATAGCCTAGGCAAAACAAACAAATCAATAAGAAAGGTTATTGAGAATTTGAGAAACATTAGGAATCGCGTGATTTGTATGTTTGTGTTAGTGTTGTTTAGTGATGTTTCTATCAAGCTCTATTAATTCAAAGATTTTTGGAAGAGAAAAGGAATGGAAACCAACACTTTCCAAACCATAGTCTAAGCAAACCAAACCAATCAATAAGAAAGGTTATTGCGAATTTGAGAAACATTTGGAATTGCATGATTCGTATGCTTGTGTTTGTGTTGTTTTGTGATGTTTCTATCAAGTTCTATTAATTCAAAGATTTTTGGAAGAGAAAAAGAATGGAAACCTACAATATCCAAAACATAGCCTAGCCTAGGCAAATCAAACCAATCAATAAGAAAGGTTATTGAGAATTCGAGAAACAGTAGGAATCGCATGATTCGTATGCTTGTGTTTGTGTTGTTTGGTGATGTTTCTATAAAGCTCTATTAATTCAAATACTTTTGGAACAGAAAAAGAATGGAAGCCTAAACTTTCCAAACCGTACTCTAGGCGAATCAAACCAATCAATAAGAAACGTTATTGAGAATTTGAAAAACATTAGGAATCACATGATTCGTATGCTTGTGTTTGTGTTGTTTGGTGATGTTTTTATCAAGTTCTATTAATTCAAAGATTTTTTTAAGAGAAAAATAATGGAAACCAACAATTTCCAAACCATAGCCTAGGCAAATCAAACCAATCAATAAGAAAGGTTATTGAGAATGTGAGACTCGTTAGGAATCTAATGATTTGTATGCTTGTGTTTGTGTTGTTTGGTGATGTTTCTATCAAGTTCTATTAATTCAAACATTTTTGTAACAGAAAATGAATGGAAACCAATACTTTCCAAACCATAGCCTAGGCAAAACAAACCAATCAATAAGAAAGGTTATTGAGAATTTGAGAAACATTAGGAATCGCATGATTCGTATGTTTGTGTTTGTGTTGTTTAGTGATGTTTCTATCAAGTTCTATTAATTCAAAGATTTTTGGAAGAGAAAAAGAATGGAAACCAACACTTTCCAAACCATAGTCTAGGCAAATCAAACCAATCAATAAGAAAGGTTATTGAGAATTTGTGAAACATTAGGAATTGCATGATTCGTATGCTTGTGTTTGTGTAGTTTGGTGATGTTTCAATCAAGTTCTATTAATTCAAAGATTTTTTGAAGAGAAAAAGAATTGGAACCAACACTTTCCAAACCATAGCCTAGGCAAATCAAACCAATCAATATTGAGAATTTGAGACCCATTAGGAATCTCATGATTTGTATGGTTGTGTTTGTGTTGTTTGGTGATGTTTCTATCAAGTTCTATTAATTCAAACATTTTTGTAACAGAAAATTAATGGAAACCAATACTTTCCAAACCATAGCCTAGGCAAAACAAACCAATCAATAAGAAAGGTTATTGAGAATTTGAGAAACACTAGGAATCGCATGATTCGTATGCTTGTGTTTGTGTTATTTGGTGATGTTTCTATCAAGTTCTAGTAATTGAAAGATTTTTGGAAGAGAAAAATAATGGAAACCAACAATTTCCAAACCATAGCCTAGGCAAATCAAACCAATCAATAAGAAAGGTTATTGAGAATTTTAGACCCATTAGGAATCTCATGATTTGTATGCTTGTGTTTGTGTTGTTTGGTGATGTTTCTATCAAGTTCTATTAATTCAAACATTTTTATAACAGAAAATGAGTGGAAACCAATACTTTCCAAACCATAGCCTAGGCAAAACAAACCAATCAATAAGAAAGGTTATTCAGAATTTAAGAAACATTAGGAATCGCATGATTCGTGTGTTTGTGTTTGTGTTGTTCGGTGATGTTTCTATCAAGTTCTTTTAAATCAAAGATTTATGGAAGAGAAAAAGATTACAAAAAAAACACTTTCCAAACCATAGCCTAGGCAAAATAAACCAATCAATAAGGAAGGTTATTGAGAATTTGAGAAACATTAGGAATCGCATGATTCGTATGCTTGTGTTTGTGTTGTTTGGTTATGTTTCTATCAAGTTCTATTAATTCAAAGATTTTGGGAAGAGAAAAAGAATGGAAACTAACACCTTCCAAACCATAGCCTAGGCAAATCAAACCAATCAATAAGAAAGATTATTGAGAATTTGAGAAAGATTAGGAATCGCATGATTCGTATTCTTTTGTTCGTGTTGTTTGGTGATGTTTCTATCAAGTTTAATTGAATGAAAGATTTTTGGAAGAGAAAAAGAATGGAAACCAACACTTTCCAAACCATAGTCTAGGCAAATCAAACCAATCAATAAGAAAGGTTATTGTGATTTTGAGAAACATTAGGAATCGCATGATTCGTATGCTTGTGTTTGTGTTGTTCGGTGATGTTTCTATCAAGTTCTTTTAAATCAAAGATTTATGGAAGAGAAAAAGATTAAAAAAAAAACACTTTCCAAACCATATCCTATACAAAACAAACCAATCAATATAAAAGGTTTTGAAAACATTAGGAATCGCATGATTCGTATGCTTGTGTTTGTGTTGTTTGGTGATGTTTCTATCAAGTTCTGTTAATTCAAAGATTTTTGGAAGATAAAAAGATTAGAAACCGACACTATCCAAACCATAGCCTAGCCTAGGCAAATCAAACTAATTAATAGGAAAGGTTATTAAGAATTTCAGAAACAATAGGAATCGCATGATTCGTATGCTTGTGTTTCTGTTATTTGCTGATGTTTCTATCAATTTCTATTAATTCAAAGATTTTTGGAAGAGAAAAAGAATGCAAACCAAAAATTTCTAAACCATAACCTAGGCAAATCAAACCAATCAATAAGAAAGGTTATTGAGAATTTGAGACCCATTAGGAATCTCATGATTTGTATGCTCGTGTTTGTGTTGTTTGGTGATGTTTTTATCAAGTTCTATTAATTCAAAACATTTTTCTAACAGAAAATGAATGGAAACCAATACTTTCCAAACCATAGCCTAGGCAAAACAAACCAATCAATAAGAAAGGTTATGGAGAATTTGAGAAACATTAGGAATCGCGTGATTTGTATGTTTGTGTTTGTGTTATTTAGTGATGTTTCTATCAAGCTCTATTAATTCAAAGATTTTTGGAAGAGAAAAAGAATGGAAACCAACACTTTCCAAACCATAGTCTAGGCAAACCAAACCAATCAATAAGAAAGGTTATTGCGAATTTGAGAAACATTAGGAATTGCATGATTCTTATGCTTGTGTTTGTGTTGTTTGGTGATGTTTCTATCAAGTTCTATTAATTCAAAGATTTTTGGAAGAGAAAAAGAATGGAAACCAACACTATCCAAAACATAGCCTAGCCTAGGCAAATCAAACCAATCAATAAGAAAGGTTATTGAGAATTCGAGAAACAGTAGGAATCACATGATTCGTATGCTTGTGTTTGTGTTGTTTGGTGATGTTTCTATAAAGTTCTATTAATTCAAAGACTTTTGGAACAGAAAAAGAATGGAAGCCGAAACTTTCCAAACCATACTCTAAGTGAATCAAACCAATCAATAAGAAACGTTATTGAGAATTTTAGAAACAATATGAATCGCATGATTCGTATGCTTGTGTTTGTGTTGTTTCGTGATGTTTTTATCAAGTTCTATTAATTCAAAGATTTGTTGAAGAGAAAAATAATGGAAACCAACAATTTCCAAACCATAGCCTAGGCAAATCAAACCAATCAATAAGAAAGGTTATTGAGAATTTGAGACTCATTAGGAATCTTATGATTTGTATGCTCGTGTTTGCGTTGTTTGGTGATTTTCTATCAAGTTCTATTAATTCAAACATTTTTATAACAGAAAATGAATGGAAATCAATACTTTCCAAACCATAGCCAAGGCAAAACAAACCAATCAATACGAAAGGTTATTCAGAATTTAAGAAACATTAGGAATCGCGTGATTCGTGTGTTTGTGTTTGTATTGTTTAGTGATGTTTCTATCAAGTTCTATTAATTCAAAGATTGTTGGAAGAGAAAAAGAATGGAAACCAACACTTTCCAAACCATAGCCTAGGCATATCAAACCAATCAATAAGAAAGGTTATTGAGAATTTGAGAAACATTAGGAATCGCATTATTCGTATGCTTGTGTTTGTGTTGTTTGGTGATGTTTCTATCAAGTTCTATTAATTCAAAGATTTCTGGAAGAGAAAAAGAATGGAAACCAACACTTTCCAAACCATAGCCTAGGCAAATCAAACCAATCAATAAGAAAGATTATTGAGAATTTGAGAAACATTAGGAATCGCATGATTCGTATTCTTTTGTTCGTGTTGTTTGGTGATGTTTCTATCAAGTTTTATTGAATGAAAGATTTTTGGAAGAGAAAAAGAATGGAAACCAACACTTTCCAAACCATAGTCTAGGCAAATCAAACCAATCAATAAGAAAGGTTATTGTGATTTTGAGAAACATTAGGAATCGCATGATTCGTATGCTTGTGTTTGTGTTGTTCGGTGATGTTTCTATCAAGTTCTTTTAAATCAAAGATTTATGGAAGAGAAAAAGATTAAAAAAAAACACTTTCCAAACCATATCCTAGACAAAACAAACCAATCAATATGAAAGGTTTTGAAAACATTAGGAATCGCATGATTCGTATGCTTGTGTTTGTGTTGTTTGGTGATGTTTCTATCAAGTTCTATTAATTCAAAGATTTTTGGAAGAGAAAAAGATTAGAAACCAACACTATCCAAACCATAGCCTAGCCTAGGCAAATCAAACTAATCAATAGGAAAGGTTATTAAGAATTTCAGAAACAATAGGAATCGCATGATTCGTATGCTTGTGTTTCTGTTGTTTGGTGATGTTTCTATCAAGTTCTATTAATTCAAAGATTTTTGGAAGAGAAAAAGAATGGAAACCAAAACTTTCCAAACCATAACCTAGGCAAATCAAACCAATCAATAAGAAAGGTTATAGAGAATTTGAGACCCATTAGGAATCTCATGATTTGTATGCTCGTGTTTGTGTTGTTTGGTGATGTTTCTATCAAGTTCTATTAATTCAAACATTTTTCTAACAGAAAATGAATGGAAACCAATACTTTCCAAACCATAGCCTAGGCAAAACAAACCAATCAATAAGAAAGGTTATTGAGAATTTGAGAAACATTAGGAATCGCGTGATTTGTATGTTTGTGTTTGTGTTGTTTAGTGATGTTTCTATGAAGCTCTATTAATTCAAAGATTTTTGGAAGAGAAAAAGAATGGAAACCAACACTTTCCAAACCATAGTCTAGGCAAACCAAACCAATCAATAAGAAAGGTTATTGCGAATTTGAGAAACATTAGGAATAGCATGATTCGTATGCTTGCGTTTGTGTTGTTTGGTGATGTTTCTATCAAGTTCTATTAATTCAAAGATTTTTGGAAGAGAAAAAGAATGGAAACCAACACTATCCAAAACATAGCCTAGCCTAGGCAAATCAAACCAATCAATAAGAAAGGTTATTGAGAATTCGAGAAACAGTAGGAATCACATGATTCGTATGCTTGTGTTTGTGTTGTTTGGTGATGTTTCTATAAAGTTCTATTAATTCAAAGACTTTTGGAACAGAAAAAGAATGGAAGCCGAAACTTTCCAAACCATACTCTAGGTGAATCAAACCAATCAATAAGAAACGTTGTTGAGAATTTCAGAAACAATAGGAATCGCATGATTCATATGCTTGTGTTTGTGTTGTTTGGTGATGTTTTTATCAAGTTCTATTAATTCAAAGATTTGTTGAAGATAAAAATAATGGAAACCAACAATTTCCAAACCATAGCCTAGGCAAATCAAACCAATCAATAAGAAAGGTTATTGAGAATGTGAGACTCGTTAGGAATCTCATGATTTGTATGCTCGTGTTTGTGTTGTTTGGTGATGTTTCTATCAAGTTCTATTAATTCAAACATTTTTCGAACAGAAAATGAATGGAAACCAATACTTACCAAACCATAGCCTAGGCAAAACAAACAAATCAATAAGAAAGGTTATTGAGAATTTGAGAAACATTAGGAATCGCGTGATTTGTATGTTTGTGTTAGTGTTGTTTAGTGATGTTTCTATCAAGCTCTATTAATTCAAAGATTTTTGGAAGAGAAAAGGAATGGAAACCAACACTTTCCAAACCATAGTCTAAGCAAACCAAACCAATCAATAAGAAAGGTTATTGCGAATTTGAGAAACATTTGGAATTGCATGATTCGTATGCTTGTGTTTGTGTTGTTTTGTGATGTTTCTATCAAGTTCTATTAATTCAAAGATTTTTGGAAGAGAAAAAGAATGGAAACCTACAATATCCAAAACATAGCCTAGCCTAGGCAAATCAAACCAATCAATAAGAAAGGTTATTGAGAATTCGAGAAACAGTAGGAATCGCATGATTCGTATGCTTGTGTTTGTGTTGTTTGGTGATGTTTCTATAAAGCTCTATTAATTCAAATACTTTTGGAACAGAAAAAGAATGGAAGCCTAAACTTTCCAAACCGTACTCTAGGCGAATCAAACCAATCAATAAGAAACGTTATTGAGAATTTGAAAAACATTAGGAATCACATCATTCGTATGCTTGTGTTTGTGTTGTTTGGTGATGTTTTTATCAAGTTCTATTAATTCAAAGATTTTTTTAAGAGAAAAATAATGGAAACCAACAATTTCCAAACCATAGCCTAGGCAAATCAAACCAATCAATAAGAAAGGTTATTGAGAATGTGAGACTCGTTAGGAATCTCATGATTTGTATGCTTGTGTTTGTGTTGTTTGGTGATGTTTCTATCAAGTTCTATTAATTCAAACATTTTTGTAACAGAAAATGAATGGAAACCAATACTTTCCAAACCATAGCCTAGGCAAAACAAACCAATCAATAAGAAAGGTTATTGAGAATTTGAGAAACATTAGGAATCGCATGATTCGTATGTTTGTGTTTGTGTTGTTTAGTGATGTTTCTATCAAGTTCTATTAATTCAAAGATTTTTGGAAGAGAAAAAGAATGGAAACCAACACTTTCCAAACCATAGTCTAGGCAAATCAAACCAATCAATAAGAAAGGTTATTGAGAATTTGTGAAACATTAGGAATTGCATGATTCGTATGCTTGTGTTTGTGTAGTTTGGTGATGTTTCAATCAAGTTCTATTAATTCAAAGATTTTTTGAAGAGAAAAAGAATTGGAACCAACACTTTCCAAACCATAGCCTAGGCAAATCAAACCAATCAATATTGAGAATTTGAGACCCATTAGGAATCTCATGATTTGTATGGTTGTGTTTGTGTTGTTTGGTGATGTTTCTATCAAGTTCTATTAATTCAAACATTTTTGTAACAGAAAATTAATGGAAACCAATACTTTCCAAACCATAGCCTAGGAAAAACAAACCAATCAATAAGAAAGGTTATTGAGAATTTGAGAAACACTAGGAATCGCATGATTCGTATGCTTGTGTTTGTGTTATTTGGTGATGTTTCTATCAAGTTCTAGTAATTGAAAGATTTTTGGAAGAGAAAAATAATGGAAACCAACAATTTCCAAACCATAGCCTAGGCAAATCAAACCAATCAATAAGAAAGGTTATTGAGAATTTTAGACCCATTAGGAATCTCATGATTTGTATGCTTGTGTTTGTGTTGTTTGGTGATGTTTCTATCAAGTTCTATTAATTCAAACATTTTTATAACAGAAAATGAGTGGAAACCAATACTTTCCAAACCATAGCCTAGGCAAAACAAACCAATCAATAAGAAAGGTTATTCAGAATTTAAGAAACATTAGGAATCGCATGATTCGTGTGTTTGTGTTTGTGTTGTTCGGTGATGTTTCTATCAAGTTCTTTTAAATCAAAGATTTATGGAAGAGAAAAAGATTACAAAAAAAACACTTTCCAAACCATAGCCTAGGCAAAATAAACCAATCAATAAGGAAGGTTATTGAGAATTTGAGAAACATTAGGAATCGCATGATTCGTATGCTTGTGTTTGTGTTGTTTGGTTATGTTTCTATCAAGTTCTATTAATTCAAAGATTTTGGGAAGAGAAAAAGAATGGAAACCAACACCTTCCAAACCATAGCCTAGGCAAATCAAACCATTCAATAAGAAAGATTATTGAGAATTTGAGAAAGATTAGGAATCGCATGATTCGTATTCTTTTGTTCGTGTTGTTTGGTGATGTTTCTATCAAGTTTAATTGAATGAAAGATTTTTGGAAGAGAAAAAGAATGGAAACCAACACTTTCCAAACATAGTCTAGGCAAATCAAACCAATCAATAAGAAAGGTTATTGTGATTTTGAGAAACATTAGGAATCGCATGATTCGTATGCTTGTGTTTGTGTTGTTCGGTGATGTTTCTATCAAGTTCTTTTAAATCAAAGATTTATGGAAGAGAAAAAGATTAAAAAAAAACACTTTCCAAACCATATCCTAGACAAAACAAACCAATCAATATGAAAGGTTTTGAAAACATTAGGAATCGCATGATTCGTATGCTTGTGTTTGTGTTGTTTGGTGATGTTTCTATCAAGTTCTATTAATTCAAAGATTTTTGGAAGAGAAAAAGATTAGAAACCAACACTATCCAAACCATAGCCTAGCCTAGGCAAATCAAACTAATCAATAGGAAAGGTTATTAAGAATTTCAGAAACAATAGGAATCGCATGATTCGTATGCTTGTGTTTCTGTTGTTTGGTGATGTTTCTATCAAGTTCTATTAATTCAAAGATTTTTGGAAGAGAAAAAGAATGGAAACCAAAACTTTCCAAACCATAACCTAGGCAAATCAAACCAATCAATAAGAAAGGTTATAGAGAATTTGAGACCCATTAGGAATCTCATGATTTGTATGCTCGTGTTTGTGTTGTTTGGTGATGTTTCTATCAAGTTCTATTAATTCAAACATTTTTCTAACAGAAAATGAATGGAAACCAATACTTTCCAAACCATAGCCTAGGCAAAACAAACCAATCAATAAGAAAGGTTATTGAGAATTTGAGAAACATTAGGAATCGCGTGATTTGTATGTTTGTGTTTGTGTTGTTTAGTGATGTTTCTATGAAGCTCTATTAATTCAAAGATTTTTGGAAGAGAAAAAGAATGGAAACCAACACTTTCCAAACCATAGTCTAGGCAAACCAAACCAATCAATAAGAAAGGTTATTGCGAATTTGAGAAACATTAGGAATAGCATGATTCGTATGCTTGCGTTTGTGTTGTTTGGTGATGTTTCTATCAAGTTCTATTAATTCAAAGATTTTTGGAAGAGAAAAAGAATGGAAACCAACACTATCCAAAACATAGCCTAGCCTAGGCAAATCAAACCAATCAATAAGAAAGGTTATTGAGAATTCGAGAAACAGTAGGAATCACATGATTCGTATGCTTGTGTTTGTGTTGTTTGGTGATGTTTCTATAAAGTTCTATTAATTCAAAGACTTTTGGAACAGAAAAAGAATGGAAGCCGAAACTTTCCAAACCATACTCTAGGTGAATCAAACCAATCAATAAGAAACGTTGTTGAGAATTTCAGAAACAATAGGAATCGCATGATTCATATGCTTGTGTTTGTGTTGTTTGGTGATGTTTTTATCAAGTTCTATTAATTCAAAGATTTGTTGAAGATAAAAATAATGGAAACCAACAATTTCCAAACCATAGCCTAGGCAAATCAAACCAATCAATAAGAAAGGTTATTGAGAATGTGAGACTCGTTAGGAATCTCATGATTTGTATGCTCGTGTTTGTGTTGTTTGGTGATGTTTCTATCAAGTTCTATTAATTCAAACATTTTTCGAACAGAAAATGAATGGAAACCAATACTTACCAAACCATAGCCTAGGCAAAACAAACAAATCAATAAGAAAGGTTATTGAGAATTTGAGAAACATTAGGAATCGCGTGATTTGTATGTTTGTGTTAGTGTTGTTTAGTGATGTTTCTATCAAGCTCTATTAATTCAAAGATTTTTGGAAGAGAAAAGGAATGGAAACCAACACTTTCCAAACCATAGTCTAAGCAAACCAAACCAATCAATAAGAAAGGTTATTGCGAATTTGAGAAACATTTGGAATTGCATGATTCGTATGCTTGTGTTTGTGTTGTTTTGTGATGTTTCTATCAAGTTCTATTAATTCAAAGATTTTTGGAAGAGAAAAAGAATGGAAACCTACAATATCCAAAACATAGCCTAGCCTAGGCAAATCAAACCAATCAATAAGAAAGGTTATTGAGAATTCGAGAAACAGTAGGAATCGCATGATTCGTATGCTTGTGTTTGTGTTGTTTGGTGATGTTTCTATAAAGCTCTATTAATTCAAATACTTTTGGAACAGAAAAAGAATGGAAGCCTAAACTTTCCAAACCGTACTCTAGGCGAATCAAACCAATCAATAAGAAACGTTATTGAGAATTTGAAAAACATTAGGAATCACATCATTCGTATGCTTGTGTTTGTGTTGTTTGGTGATGTTTTTATCAAGTTCTATTAATTCAAAGATTTTTTTAAGAGAAAAATAATGGAAACCAACAATTTCCAAACCATAGCCTAGGCAAATCAAACCAATCAATAAGAAAGGTTATTGAGAATGTGAGACTCGTTAGGAATCTCATGATTTGTATGCTTGTGTTTGTGTTGTTTGGTGATGTTTCTATCAAGTTCTATTAATTCAAACATTTTTGTAACAGAAAATGAATGGAAACCAATACTTTCCAAACCATAGCCTAGGCAAAACAAACCAATCAATAAGAAAGGTTATTGAGAATTTGAGAAACATTAGGAATCGCATGATTCGTATGTTTGTGTTTGTGTTGTTTAGTGATGTTTCTATCAAGTTCTATTAATTCAAAGATTTTTGGAAGAGAAAAAGAATGGAAACCAACACTTTCCAAACCATAGTCTAGGCAAATCAAACCAATCAATAAGAAAGGTTATTGAGAATTTGTGAAACATTAGGAATTGCATGATTCGTATGCTTGTGTTTGTGTAGTTTGGTGATGTTTCAATCAAGTTCTATTAATTCAAAGATTTTTTGAAGAGAAAAAGAATTGGAACCAACACTTTCCAAACCATAGCCTAGGCAAATCAAACCAATCAATATTGAGAATTTGAGACCCATTAGGAATCTCATGATTTGTATGGTTGTGTTTGTGTTGTTTGGTGATGTTTCTATCAAGTTCTATTAATTCAAACATTTTTGTAACAGAAAATTAATGGAAACCAATACTTTCCAAACCATAGCCTAGGAAAAACAAACCAATCAATAAGAAAGGTTATTGAGAATTTGAGAAACACTAGGAATCGCATGATTCGTATGCTTGTGTTTGTGTTATTTGGTGATGTTTCTATCAAGTTCTAGTAATTGAAAGATTTTTGGAAGAGAAAAATAATGGAAACCAACAATTTCCAAACCATAGCCTAGGCAAATCAAACCAATCAATAAGAAAGGTTATTGAGAATTTTAGACCCATTAGGAATCTCATGATTTGTATGCTTGTGTTTGTGTTGTTTGGTGATGTTTCTATCAAGTTCTATTAATTCAAACATTTTTATAACAGAAAATGAGTGGAAACCAATACTTTCCAAACCATAGCCTAGGCAAAACAAACCAATCAATAAGAAAGGTTATTCAGAATTTAAGAAACATTAGGAATCGCATGATTCGTGTGTTTGTGTTTGTGTTGTTCGGTGATGTTTCTATCAAGTTCTTTTAAATCAAAGATTTATGGAAGAGAAAAAGATTACAAAAAAAACACTTTCCAAACCATAGCCTAGGCAAAATAAACCAATCAATAAGGAAGGTTATTGAGAATTTGAGAAACATTAGGAATCGCATGATTCGTATGCTTGTGTTTGTGTTGTTTGGTTATGTTTCTATCAAGTTCTATTAATTCAAAGATTTTGGGAAGAGAAAAAGAATGGAAACCAACACCTTCCAAACCATAGCCTAGGCAAATCAAACCATTCAATAAGAAAGATTATTGAGAATTTGAGAAAGATTAGGAATCGCATGATTCGTATTCTTTTGTTCGTGTTGTTTGGTGATGTTTCTATCAAGTTTAATTGAATGAAAGATTTTTGGAAGAGAAAAAGAATGGAAACCAACACTTTCCAAACATAGTCTAGGCAAATCAAACCAATCAATAAGAAAGGTTATTGTGATTTTGAGAAACATTAGGAATCGCATGATTCGTATGCTTGTGTTTGTGTTGTTCGGTGATGTTTCTATCAAGTTCTTTTAAATCAAAGATTTATGGAAGAGAAAAAGATTAAAAAAAAACACTTTCCAAACCATATCCTAGACAAAACAAACCAATCAATATGAAAGGTTTTGAAAACATTAGGAATCGCATGATTCGTATGCTTGTGTTTGTGTTGTTTGGTGATGTTTCTATCAAGTTCTATTAATTCAAAGATTTTTGGAAGAGAAAAAGATTAGAAACCAACACTATCCAAACCATAGCCTAGCCTAGGCAAATCAAACTAATCAATAGGAAAGGTTATTAAGAATTTCAGAAACAATAGGAATCGCATGATTCGTATGCTTGTGTTTCTGTTGTTTGGTGATGTTTCTATCAAGTTCTATTAATTCAAAGATTTTTGGAAGAGAAAAAGAATGGAAACCAAAAATTTCCAAACCATAACCTAGGCAAATCAAACCAATCAATAAGAAAGGTTATAGAGAATTTGAGACCGATTAGGAATCTCATGATTTGTATGCTCGTGTTTGTGTTGTTTGGTGATGTTTCTATCAAGTTCTATTAATTCAAACATTTTTCTAACAGAAAATGAATGGAAACCAATACTTTCCAAACCATAGCCTAGGCAAAACAAACCAATCAATAAGAAAGGTTATTGAGAATTTGAGAAACATTAGGAATCGCGTGATTTGTATGTTTGTGTTTGTGTTGTTTAGTGATGTTTCTATGAAGCTCTATTAATTCAAAGATTTTTGGAAGAGAAAAAGAATGGAAACCAACACTTTCCAAACCATAGTCTAGGCAAACCAAACCAATCAATAAGAAAGGTTATTGCGAATTTGAGAAACATTAGGAATAGCATGATTCGTATGCTTGCGTTTGTGTTGTTTGGTGATGTTTCTATCAAGTTCTATTAATTCAAAGATTTTTGGAAGAGAAAAAGAATGGAAACCAACACTATCCAAAACATAGCCTAGCCTAGGCAAATCGAACCAATCAATAAGAAAGGTTATTGAGAATTCGAGAAACAGTAGGAATCACATGATTCGTATGCTTGTGTTTGTGTTGTTCGGTGATGTTTCTATAAAGTTCTATTAATTCAAAGACTTTTGGAACAGAAAAAGAATGGAAGCCGAAACTTTCCAAACCATACTCTAGGTGAATCAAACCAATCAATAAGAAACGTTATTGAGAATTTCAGAAACAATAGGAATCGCATGATTCGTATGCTTGTGTTTGTGTTGTTTGGTGATGTTTTTATCAAGTTCTATTAATTCAAAGATTTGTTGAAGATAAAAATAATGGAAACCAACAATTTCCAAACCATAGCCTAGGCAAATCAAACCAATCAATAAGAAAGGTTATTGAGAATTTGAGACTCATTAGGAATCTCATGATTTGTATGCTCGTGTTTGTGTTGTTTGGTGATGTTTCTATCAAGTTCTATTAATTCAAACATTTTTCGAACAGAAAATGAATGGAAACCAATACTTACCAAACCATAGCCTAGGTAAAAAAAAACCAATCAATAAGAAAGGTTATTGAGAATTTGAGAAACATTAGGAATCGCGTGATTTGTATGTTTGTGTTAGTGTTGTTTAGTGATGTTTCTATCAAGCTCTATTAATTCAAAGATTTTTGGAAGAGAAAAAGAATGGAAACCAACACTTTCCAAACCATAGTCTAAGCAAACCAAACCAATCAATAAGAAAGGTTATTGCGAATTTGAGAAACATTTGGAATTGCATAATTCGTATGCTTGTGTTTGTGTTGTTTTGTGATGTTTCTATCAAGTTCTATTAATTCAAAGATTTTTGGAAGAGAAAAAGAATGGAAACCTACAATATCCAAAACATATCCTAGCCTAGGCAAATCAAACCAATCAATAAGAAAGGTTATTGAGAATTCGAGAAACAGTAGGAATCGCATGATTCGTATGCTTGTGTTTGTGTTGTTTGGTGATGTTTCTATAAAGCTCTATTAATTCAAATACTTTTGGAACAGAAAAAGAATGGAAGCCGAAACTTTCCAAACCATACTCCAGGCGAATCAAACCAATCAATAAGAAACGTTATTGAGAATTTGAAAAACATTAGGAATCACATGATTTGTATGCTTGTGTTTGTGTTGTTTGGTGATGTTTTTATCAAGTTCTATTAATTCAAAGATTTTTTTAAGAGAAAAATAATGGAAACCACCAATTTCAAAACCATTGCCTAGGCAAATCAAACCAATCAATTAGAAAGGTTATTGAGAATTTGAGACCCATTAGGAATCTCATGATTTGTATGCTTGTGTTTGTGTTGTTTGGTGATGTTTCTATCAAGTTCTATTAATTCAAACATTTTTGGAACAGAAAATGAATGGAAACCAATACTTACCAAACCATAGCATAGGCAAAACAAACCAATCAATAAGAAAGGTTATTGAGAATTTGAGAAACATTAGGAATCGCGTGATTTGTATGTTTGTGTTAGTGTTGTTTAGTGATGTTTCTATCAAGCTCTATTAATTCAAAGATTTTTGGAAGAGAAAAAGAATGGAAACCAACACTTTCCAAACCATAGTCTAAGCAAACCAAACCAATCAATAAGAAAGGTTATTGCAAATTTGAGAAACATTTGGAATTGCATGATTCGTATGCTTGTGTTTGTGTTGTTTTGTGATGTTTCTATCAAGTTCTATTAATTCAAAGATTTTTGGAAGAGAAAAAGAATGGAAACCTACAATATCCAAAACATAGCCTAGCCTAGGCAAATCAAACCAATCAATAAGAAAGGTTATTGAGATTCGAGAAACAGTAGGAATCGCATGATTCGTATGCTTGTGTTTGTGTTGTTTGGTGATGTTTCTATAAAGCTCTATTAATTCAAATACTTTTGGAACAGAAAAAGAATGGAAGCCGAAACTTTCCAAACCATACTCTAGGCGAATCAAACCAATCAATAAGAAACGTTATTGAGAATTTGAAAAACATTAGGAATCACATGATTCGTATGCTTGTGTTTGTGTTGTTTGGTGATGTTTTTATCAAGTTCTATTAATTCAAAGATTTTTTTAAGAGAAAAATAATGGAAACCAACAATTTCCAAACCATTGCCGAGGCAAATCAAACCAATCAATAAGAAAGGTTATAGAGAATTTGAGACCCATTAGGAATCTCATGATTTGTATGCTTGTGTTTGTGTTGTTTGGTGATGTTTCTATCAAGTTCTATTAATTCAAACATTTTTGTAACAGAAAATGAATGGAAACCAATACTTTCCAAACCATAGCCTAGGCAAAACAAACCAATCAATAAGAAAGGTTATTGAGAATTTGAGAAACATTAGGAATCGCATGATTCGTATGTTTGTGTTTGTGTTGTTTAGTGATGTTTCTATCAAGTTCTATTAATTCAAAGATTTTTGGAAGAGAAAAAGAATGGAAACCAACACTTTCCAAACCATAGTCTAGGCAAATCAAACAAATCAATAAGAAAGGTTATTGAGAATTTGTGAAACATTAGGAATTGCATGATTCGTATGCTTGTGTTTGTGTAGTTTGGTGATGTTTCTATCAAGTTCTATTAATTCAAAGATTTTTTGAAGAGAAAAAGAATTGGAACCAACACTTTCCAAACCATAGCCTAGGCAAATCAAACCAATCAATATTGAGAATTTGAGACCCATTAGGAATCTCATGATTTGTATGGTTGTGTTTGTGTTGTTTGGTGATGTTTCTATCAAGTTCTATTAATTCAAACATTTTTGTAACAGAAAATTAATGGAAACCAATACTTTCCAAACCATAGCCTAGGCAAAACAAACCAATCAATAAGAAAGGTTATTGAGAATTTGAGAAACACTAGGAATCGCATGATTCGTATGCTTGTGTTTGTGTTATTTGGTGATGTTTCTATCAAGTTCTAGTAATTCAAAGATTTTTGGAAGAGAAAAATAATGGAAACCAACAATTTCCAAACCATAGCCTAGGCAAATCAAACCAATCAATAAGAAATGTTATTGAGAATTTTAGACCCATTAGGAATCTCATGATTTGTATGCTTGTGTTTGTGTTGTTTGGTAATGTTTCTATCAAGTTCTATGAATTCAAACATTTTTATAACAGAAAATGAGTGGAAACCAATACTTTCCAAACCATAGCCTAGGCAAAACAAACCAATCAATAAGAAAGGTTATTCAGAATTTAAGAAACATTAGGAATCGCATGATTCGTGTGTTTGTGTTTGTGTTGTTCGGTGATGTTTCTATCAAGTTCTTTTAAATCAAAATTTATGGAAGAGAAAAAGATTAAAAAAAAACACTTTCCAAACCATAGCCTAGGCAAAATAAACCAATCAATAAGAAAGGTTATTGAGAATTTGAGAAACATTAGGAATCGCGTGATTCGTTTGTTTGTGTTTGTGTTGTATAGTGATGTTTCTATCAAGTTCTATTAATTCAAAGATTGTTGGAAGAGAAAAAGAATGGAAACCAACACTTTCCAAACCATAGCCTAGGCATATCAAACCAATCAATAAGAAAGGTTATTGAGAATTTGAGAAACATTAGAAATCGCATTATTCGTATGCTTGTGTTTGTGTTGTTTAGTGATGTTTCTATCAAGTTCTATTAATTCAAAGATTTTTGGAAGTGAAAAAGAATGAAAACCAACACTTTGCAAACCATAGTCTAGGCAAATCAAACCAATCAATATTGAGAATTTGAGACCCATTAAGAATCTCATGATTTGTATGGTTGTGTTTGTGTTGTTTGGTGATGTTTCTATCAAGTTCTATTAATTCAAACATTTTTGTAACAGAAAATTAATGGAAACCAATAATTTCCAAACCATAGCCTAGGCAAAACAAACCAATCAATAAGAAAGGTTATTGAGAATTTGAGAAACACTAGGAATCGCATGATTCGTATGCTTGTGTTTGTGTTGTTTGGTGATGTTTCTATCAAGTTCTATTAATTCAAAGATTTTGGGAAGAGAAAAAGAATGGAAACCAACACCTTCCAAACCATAGCCTGGCAAATCAAACCAATCAATAAGAAAGATTATTGAGAATTTGAGAAACATTAGGAATCGCATGATTCGTATTCTTTTGTTCGTGTTGTTTGGTGATGTTTCTATGAAGTTTAATTGAATGAAAGATTTTTGGAAGAGAAAAAGAATGGAAACCAACACTTTCCAAACCATAGTCTAGGCAAATCAAACCAATCAATAAGAAAGGTTATTGTGATTTTGAGAAACATTAGGAATCGCATGATTCCTATGCTTGTGTTTGTGTTGTTCGGTGATGTTTCTATCAAGTTCTTTTAATCAAAGATTTATGGAACAGAAAAATATTAAAAAAAAAACACTTTCCAAACCATATCCTAGAGAAAACAAACCAATCAATATGAAAGGTTTTGAAAACATTAGGAATCGCATGATTACTATGCTTGTATTTGTGTTGTTTGGTGATGTTTCTATCAAGTTCTATTAATTCAAAGATTTTTGGAAGATAAAAATATTAGAAACCAACACTATCCAAACCATAGCCTAGCCTAGGCAAATCAAACTAATCAATAAGAAAGGTTATTGAGAATTTCAGAAACAATAGGAATCGCATGATTCGTATGCTTGTGTTTCTGTTGTTTGGTGATGTTTCTATCAAGTTCTATTAATCCAAAGATTTTTGGAAGAGAAAAAGAATGGAAACCAAAAATTTCCAAACCATAGCCTAGACAAATCAAACCAATCAATAAGAAAGGTTATGGAGAATTTGAGACCCATTAGGAATCTCATGATTTGTATGCTCGTGTTTTGTTGTTTGGTGATGTTTCTATCAAGTTCTATTAATTCAAACATTTTTCTAACAGAAAATGAATGGAAACCAATACTTTCCAAACCATAGCCTAGGCAAAACAAACCAATTAATAAGAAAGGTTATTGAGAATTTGAGAAACATTAGGAATCGCGTGATTTGTATGTTTGTGTTTGTGTTGTTTAGTGATGTTTCTATCAAGCTCTATTAATTCAAAGATTTTTGGAAGAGAAAAAGAATGGAAACCAACACTTTCCAAACCATAGTCTAGGCAAATCAAACCAATCAATAAGAAAGGTTATTGCGAATTTGAGAAACATTAGGAATTGCATGATTCGTATGCTTGTGTTTGTGTTGTTTGGTGCTGTTTCTATCAAGCTCTATTAATTCAAAGATTTTTGGAAGAGAAAAAGAATGGAAACCAACACTTTCCAAACCATAGTCTAGGCAAATCAAACCAATCAATAAGAAAGGTTATTGTGATTTTGAGAAACATTAGGAATCGCATGATTCCTATGCTTGTGTTTATGTTGTTCGGTGATGTTTCTATCAAGTTCTTTTAATCAAAGATTTATGGAACAGAAAAATATTAAAAAAAAAACACTTTCCAAACCATATCCTAGAGAAAACAAACCAATCAATATGAAAGGTTTTGAAAACATTAGGAATCGCATGATTACTATGCTTGTATTTGTGTTGTTTGGTGATGTTTCTATCAAGTTCTATTAATTCAAAGATTTTTGGAAGATAAAAATATTAGAAACCAACACTATCCAAACCATAGCCTAGCCTAGGCAAATCAAACTAATCAATAAGAAAGGTTATTGAGAATTTCAGAAACAATAGGAATCGCATGATTCGTATGCTTGTGTTTCTGTTGTTTGGTGATGTTTCTATCAAGTTCTATTAATCCAAAGATTTTTGGAAGAGAAAAAGAATGGAAACCAAAAATTTCCAAACCATAGCCTAGGCAAATCAAACCAATCAATAAGAAAGGTTATGGAGAATTTGAGACCCATTAGGAATCTCATGATTTGTATGCTCGTGTTTTGTTGTTTGGTGATGTTTCTATCAAGTTCTATTAATTCAAACATTTTTCTAACAGAAAATGAATGGAAACCAATACTTTCCAAACCATAGCCTAGGCAAAACAAACCAATTAATAAGAAAGGTTATTGAGAATTTGAGAAACATTAGGAATCGCGTGATTTGTATGTTTGTGTTTGTGTTGTTTAGTGATGTTTCTATCAAGCTCTATTAATTCAAAGATTTTTGGAAGAGAAAAAGAATGGAAACCAACACTTTCCAAACCATAGTCTAGGCAAATCAAACCAATCAATAAGAAAGGTTATTGCGAATTTGAGAAACATTAGGAATCGCATGATTCCTATGCTTGTGTTTGTGTTGTTCGGTGATGTTTCTATCAAGTTCTTTTAATCAAAGATTTATGGAACAGAAAAATATTAAAAAAAAAACACTTTCCAAACCATATCCTAGACAAAAAAAACCGATCAATATGAAAGGTTTTGAAAACATTAGGAATCGCATGATTCGTATGCTTGTGTTTGTGTTGTTTGGTGATGTTTCTATCAAGTTCTATTAATTCAAAGATTTTTGGAAGAGAAAAAGATTAGAAACCAACACTATCCAAACCATAGCCTAGCCTAGGCAAATCAAAATAATCAATAAGAAAGGTTATTGAGAATTTCAGAAACAATAGGAATCGCTTGATTCGTATGCTTGTGTTTCTGTTGTTTGGTGATGTTTCTATCAAGTTCTATTAGTTCAAAGATTTTGGGAAGAGAAAAAGAATGGAAACCAAAAATTTCCAAACCGTAGCCTAGGCAAATCAAACCAATCAATAAGAAAGGTTATTGAGAATTTGAGACCCATTAGGAATCTCATGATTTGTATGCTCGTGTTTGTGTTGTTTGGTGATGTTTCTATCAAGTTCTATTAATTCAAACATTTTTCTAACAGAAAATGAATGGAAACCAATACTTTCCAAACCATAGCCTAGGCAAAACAAACCAATCAATAAGAAAGGTTATTGAGAATTTGAGAAACATTAGGAATCGCGTGATTTGTATGTTTTTGTTTGTGTTGTTTAGTGATGTTTCTATCATGCTCTATTAATTCAAAGATTTTTGGAAGAGAAAAAGAATGGAAACCAACACTTTACAAACCATAGTCTAGGCAAATCAAACCAATCAATAAGAAAGGTTATTGCGAATTTGAGAAACATTAGGAATTGCATGATTCGTATGCTTGTGTTTGTGTTGTTTGGTGATGTTTCTATGAAGTTCTATTAATTCAAAGATTTTTGGAAGAGAAAAAGAATTGGAACCAACACTTTCCAAACCATAGACTAGGCAAATCAAACCAATCAATAAGAAAGGTTATTGAGAATTTGAGAAACATTAGGAATTGCATGATTTGTATGCTTGTGTTTGTGTTGTTTAGTGATGTTTCTATCAAGTTCTATTAATTCAAAGATTTTTGGAAGAGAAAAAGAATGGAAACCAACACTTTCCAAACCATAGCCTAGGCAAATCAAACCAATCAATAAGAAAGATTATTGAGAATTTGAGAAACATTAGGAATCGCATGATTCGTGTGTTTGTGTTTGTGTTGTTCGGTGATGTTTCTATCAAGTTCTATTATTTCAAAGATTTTGGGAAGAGAAAAAGAATTGAAACCAACACTTTCCAAACCATAGCCTAGGCAAATCAAACCAACCAATAAGAAAGGTGTTGGATCGTAAGTCTGTTAGAATGGGCGTCCTTAACTGGGTTAAGGGCGTCCTTAGGTGCAGCGGAAATTAGACTTAACAGGAAACGAGATAAGATAATGGACACAAGTATTTATAGAGGAACCCCACTAAGACCAACTAGTCTTATGGGTGAACCTCTACCTCCGCTTGGAGGATTTTCAATAGTCTTCCTTTTCTTATTAAGAGAGAGTCCTTACAACTTAGGCGAGTCGTTACACTTCACTGAGCTAAGCGTCCGTCCTTAGTTTCCTAGTAACACTCCTTTCCACCTAACAAAGTAACCTAACTCTCTTAGCTATAAGGAAGCTATCACTCACGTCTCTCACGGTCCGTTGTGAGAGACAAACTACAACTCTAACTATTTTGTGGTTTGATTTGGATTTGATTTGGTTGGACTTTCTTTCTCTTGCTTCAAGCTCACTTGATCTCCTTGTTCTTCGTTCTTGAACTTGAATGCTTCGGGACAGCTTGAGAGAAAGTCTTCAAAGTCCACACCGCTATGTATACCCCTTGGAGAGTATTAATAGCGGAAGTGGTTCTTGTCCTCTAGCGTCCTCTGAGACTTGGCAGGATCCTTGATCTTCCATCAACGGTGCGATATGCATCTTGAGGAAGTCAACTCTGTTGACGCTTGGGAAGCCTCCGCGTGGATAGGGGACCATTGTTGGGAAAGCGACATCTTTGGAGTTGTCTACACGTGCCCAGACAAGGGAAGCTTCCTTTTGAGGACTACGGCTGAATATGATGTAATCATGTTGGGGCGGCCTTGATTTGAATTTGAACTTCGTCCGTATTTTGGCACGCGTCCCTTCTTGATGAGGACGCCGTCCTATCTGCGCAGGAACTTCGCCAATTACGTTCAGCTTTGGAAGTTCTGATGACGTGCGTCCCTACGGCTTAGGGACTGTCTGTTGACTTGTTGTCCTTTTCGTTCATGTGCGTCCTCTGGACTTACCTGAGATCAATACTTGGACAACTTATTAAATACCTTTGAGTTTGTCATTATCAAAACAAGGGACGATCATTATTATTGGTTTAGATATTAATGACTAGCGTCCTTAATATCGTCCCAACAATTTCCCCCTTTTTGATGATGACAAACTCCTTTAAACAATGCACACATGAAGTAAAGCGTTTAGCATGAGAGACTACACTTTGATTTTCCTTTTAGGCTTAGGTTGGCATGCAGCACATTCTTTTAAGCGCGTCCTATTTTGTTTTCTACTGGCGTCCTTTGGACTTAGCCGAAATTCCCCTTAAACACATTCTTTCTAAGACAACTTAAAGACAATCGCATCTCTGCAAAACTATACTTCCCCCTTTTGGCATCATCGAAAAGGAGAACAAGTTGAAAAGCACGCACACACAAAGTCATAACTACAGAAAGGAACGCTTATACAAAATGAATCATAAATGCAATGAACGCCATTCAAGAAATGAGAGTACGATCATTACAGACAAGCAAACAAATTGTTCCAAAAGGGGACATCGTCCCAAAGTCTTAACAAAAGGACAATAAAACAAGATAAACTTTTTCAGGGGTTGGAAGGGAAGGAGAGATCATTTGCGTGAACGCTTGCCAAGAGCTTTGAGAGTTTGCTCCTGAAGATCATTGTTCTGCGCAAGGAGCTCATTGTTGCGTTCCAGAAGTTCTGTGTGTTGATGGAGAGTGTCATGGACTTGTTGGATGAGGTCGATCATCATGCACTGGTTCTCGATCATCATTCCAAGCAGATACTTCTGTGAATGCTTCTCAGCCTCATGAGGGACGCTCATGCCATCAAGTTCATCTTCCTCTTCTTCAGCATCGGCGTCCTCAACTGGCGTCCCAACTACTTGCAAATTCTCAGCCTCAGGATCACCTTCTACAATCGCAGTGGCAGCGGCGGCGGCCTTAGCTCTTCGTTCAGCCTCTTTCTTTTCCTTGGCCAGTTGCCTCTTCACAGAGGGAAGTGGCTCATCAAACCTCATCTTGCCAACTGGAGGAGCTGTGATCTGCCTAACGTCCCAGTTAATTCCAAAGGACTGTTCTGTTTTGGGGACGTAGAGGCCTTGCTGCTTGAGGATTTGCTTGACCAATCCAAGGAAGGGGAGCGAGTGGCGTCCTCCTGTGCACTTACCCATGTGCTCCAAGATAACCCGCGGCAAGTTGATGGGCTTGCGCTGTAAGAAGGCGTCCAAAATTATACTGTCGGTGATCTGGACAATGGACTTCTTCTCTTGGTGGGGGACGACCATGCGCACTATGAAGTGATGCGCAAGGACCCCTGTCTTGGAAAGACAATGGGCAACCCTATCCTTAGCAACTGGTTGTCTCCCATTGAATATGTTGTTGAAGATCTCTTCTTGGGAGAAACGGCCAAAGTTTTTGTTGGGAAGGTCGTGCAGGGCATCAGGCGGAGAAGGACGCAGGCCGAGCATGTTTCGGACGGTACCCTCAGCAATTGAGTACTCGTCCCCATCAATTTCGAACGTCCCTTGAGGCTTCCCTTTTACTTCAGATTTCTCAAATTTTGAGTAAAAGCGGAGAACCTGTTCGGGGTCGACTTCAGCGGCCTCAGCGCCAAGATGCGTCCAACCCTGGAACTCAAGCAGTTCCAAAAACTCTGTGCGCTGGTTCTCTTCCAAAAACTGAGCAGTAAATAGGAGCGGCGACAGAATCTTCTTCAGCCTTTTCTGCTTGCTGCCGTTGCTCACTATTACCTCATCACCAGCGTCTTCTTCTTCACCGTCTCCCTCCTCGTCCTCATGATCCTCATCCTGGTGAGGAGCATCGTCTTCATCGGAGGCCTCGTCCCCTTTCTCATGGGACTCGACCATCTCTGTGTCCTCAACAGTGGACGCTTGTTCTGTAGGAGGCGCGTCCACAGTTGGAGTCCTTGCCAAGGACTCGATGGGGACTTCAACAGAAGGTGTCCCCTGGACTTGAGCAATTACCTCGACTGCTGGCACAGGCGGAGGAGGAGGAGTAGAGGGTCTAGGAGGAGAGGGAGTGGGAGTTCTTATTTTTGCTTTGGTGTCGGGGGCAGAGGAGGTGCTGGGTGGAGCCACTGAGATAGGCTTGACCTTAAGCGGAGCAGGAGGGGGAGGAGGCTTCTTAGCAGGGTAGTCCTCTAGAGTGATGACTTTGGGTACAACGTCCTTAGCCGGGACCTGTACTTGAGGAGCTTCCTTTTTGACCTTTGGCATAGGCTTTGCCAGGTCCGCCTCAATCTCCGCCTCAAGCGGATCCATAGCAACCTCAGAAGCAGGAGTTGCGTCCTCTACCCTTGGTGGAGGTGGAGGGAGTCGTGGGACTTCCTGCAGGCTCTTCTGGATCGCCTCAGCAATGGCGTCCTTTTCAGCTTGCTCTTGGCGCGCCTTCTCCTCTTTCTCGATTTGGAGTTCGGAGAGGCGGACGGCGGCCATTTGTTGTTCAGTGACGCCTTCCAGCTCAGCAGATGTCTTTAGCCTTCTCTTTGGGGCGGGAGGCGGGGAGGATTGGATGGGTTTTGGATTAGAGGAGGAGGGGCCTTTTATTTGGAGCTGTTGAGAAGGGAGAGGGGTAGAAGGCCTTTTCCTCTTTTGAGATGGGACGGAGCCCGCAGGAGCCACTAAGAATTCCATTATATCAGGGAGAAGCTTAGCGAGCTCGTCCATTGTCCCACCAAATGAGTCAGAAATGATGCCTGGCCCCATGAAAGGAGGATTGGTATGGTTGGTTTCTTGTAGGCGAGGCTGGACGTAAGTAACCATGGAGTAGTGAAGGAGGCGTTGGATTTTTGGAGGCTGGTCATGAGCAGACGCCCTTAGACAGATATTGGCCAGCGTCCTTGGCTCCTTTTCAAGCCAGTCCTCAATAAGTGGGTCAAGAGGAGGACGGCGTTTAGGTTGGGCTGGGAGCCTAAAGATAGAAGTCTTTGAAGGGTTCCCTTGCTCTGGCTCAGGTTTAAAAGGCTTCTCCAGGAATTGGAAGCGTTTTTGTGAGGGTTTGGATTGGGAACGGGAAGATTGGGATTTTGGAGGAGGATGTTGGGATTGGTGTGGCTTTGGAGGAGTGGTGGAAGGGCGGCGCTGAGACGAATGTCAGGAATGCTAGTGGCGAGGAGGATCTTGCCGGCCAGCGGGTCTGCCTCGGGAGTCCATTAGCGACCGGCCTCTCACCGGAGTGATGGATCTCGCTGGGTTTGGATTTTTCGCCGCCGACGAAGACGGAGAAGGCAAGGTGTTCTTGAGAGATTTGGTGTTGGCCATTTGAAATTTGGGTTTATATAGAGAAGGATTAGGGTTGAGAAGTGGAGATTTCGAGATCTGGGATTTGGGAATTTGGCAAGATCTTGAGAGATTTCCGGATTAGTGCAAACAGCAGGGAGGCAAAGAAGAGATTTCAGAATGCACACGGATATATTTATAGGAAGAAGACGAAGGTGAACGGTCAAGGGCAATAGTGACTTTTCATTCGGCTTCTTCCACCCGCAATCCCGCACGTGGCTTCCTTCTTTGCTAAGAAACACAGCTGTTTAGCACCCGTTACACATATCTCGAGATCTGCGTTCAACTTCTTCAAGACGGTTCAACTTCCCATTTTCAAAGTTCAAACTTTTCACAACTGCAAAGGACTCTATCTCGGCGTCCTTTCAACACACAACACTGCTTTACTCTGAACTGAACCACAGCATCCCAAACACTGATGTCAACCTCTGTCTCTTAGAACTCTGACCCGACGTCCTTCAGACTTTGACAGCGTCCCTTTGATAACTTAGAACCATTTTCGAAAATCAAGCAAGTACGTCCCGTAAAGATAAAACAAAGAACACTCATAGGATGCGTCTGCAAGATCCTCGGCTTAGGTAAGCTTAGAGTTCCCATCATTTCGGCTTGTAATGAGGGTAGGGTGATCAGGGATACTCTTGAGATGAAAAGCGAAAAGAATAGCGTTCAAAACACAAGCAAAAACACATGTCTTAGACTAGCGTCCTTTAAAGATGACTTTAAATGCATGACACACTTTAAAACAAGTTCTCAACAAGACATAGCCAATCATAGAGGGAATAATAGAACGGGACTTGATCATTTAAAAGTTATCATCCCCAAGAGCAACCTAAGGTGCTCGTAGGGACGTCTATCAAGTGCTTTTGTAAAAATATCGGCCACTTGGTCCTCAGTCCTAACATGATCCACTCTGATTAATCCAAGTTCAACATTGTCACGAAGGAAATGATGTCTTATATGAATGTGCTTCGTCCTAGAATGATGAACAGGATTCTTGGCAATACTTATGGCACTAGTGTTATCACACAAAATGGGGACTGTGTTGAGGAACGTACCATAGTCTTCAAGTTGGTACTTGATCCATAGGACTTGGGAGCAGCACGAAGCAGCAGCAACGTACTCAGCTTCCGCGGTTGAGAGAGTCACGGAGTTTTGCTTTTTGGATCCCCAAGATACAAGACACGAGCCAAGGAACTGTGTCATTCCGAATGTGCTCTTCCTATCTACCACATGGCCAGCGTAGTCTGCATCAGAGTACGCCACTAGGTTTAGGGACGTCCTTCTGGGATACCATAGGCATAGGTCGTCCCGTCCTTTGAGATATCGAAAGATTCTCTTGACCTCTTGCATGTGGGACTCCTTTGGATTTGCTTGGAAGCGGGCACACAAGCATACAGCGAACATGATGTCGGGACGACTTGCCGTTAGGTATAGCAAGGACCCTATCATTCCTCTGTAGAGCTTTTGATCTACACTCTTGCCTTCTTCATCAGCGTAAAGGCGAGTGTTGGGGGAGATGGGAGTATCAATGGATTTTGAAGAGTTCATCCCATACTTCTCGAGCATTTCACGAATGTACTTCTGTTGGTGAATGCGCGTCCCATCTTTGAGCTGGGTGATTTGGAGTCCCAAGAAGAAGTTGAGTTCTCCTATGAGGGACATCTCAAACTCACTACTCATCAAGTTCTTGAATTCCTCTACAAGTTTCATGTTAGTGCTTCCAAGGACTATGTCATCGACATAGACTTGGACAATCAAAACATCTTTAAGGACTTTCTTTAAAAACAGCGTTTTATCAATGTTACCTCGTGTGTACCTGTTGGACAAGAGAAAGGACGCAAACCTATCGTACCAGGCACGAGGGGCTTGCTTGAGTCCATAAAGTGCTTTGTCCAAGAAGTACACATGATCAGGATGATCAGCGTCCTCAAAACCTGGAGGTTGAGCGACATACACTTCTTCTTTAAGCTTGCCGTTGAGGAAGGCTGTCTTGACATCCATTTGAAATAGCTTGAATCCCTTGTGAGCGGCATAGGCAATGAGGAGGCGAATGGCTTCAATTCTAGCGACAGGAGCGAATGTCTCATCATAATCGATTCCTTCCTCTTGCCTATAGCCTTGAGCCACAAGCCTTGCTTTGTTTCTTGAAATGCGGCCACTCTCATCAAGCTTGTTTCTATAGACCCACCTTGTCCCTATTATGTTTTTGTTTTTCGGACGAGGGACGAGGGTCCAAACATTGTTTCTCTCAAATTAATTGAGTTCTTCTTGCATGGCTTGAATCCAATCAGCGTCCTGAAGTGCCTCCTTTATGTTATTAGGTTCAATTAAGGACACAAAGGCGTTGAATGCACAGAACGCTATGTTGGCGTTGTGGGACTGATTCACATCTGATCTTGTTTGGACTCTTTTTGAGATGTCTGAGATGATTTGATCTGTTGAATGAAGTCTTGAAAGGTTGGATCCCCTATGAGTAGCGTCCCTCGCAGGAGTACACCTAGGGTCCGTCCAATCAGACTCATCGGATTCAAATCCATCGTCTTCATTGATAGGCTCAGTGTGTTCCCCCTCAGGTTGAGCGTCCACACTGTGCCTTTCTTCTCCTTGTTGACTTGATTCACCAACATCTACTTGGTTTAGCGACCAAGTTTGAGAGGGCTCTTGCTGTTCGCTAGGGACTCCCACTCAAACCTCATCGCGAGCTTCAGGGGCGTTCCTAGGAACATAGTATTTGTCGGAGGAGCCTCTGGGATCTTCCTCATCATCGTCATCATCGTCCCTTGGAGAGGTACGACGTTCTTTCTTACTTGGTTCTTTCTTGTGAGAAGCATTTTCTTTGAACACCACGTGGATACTTTCCTCAAGCTTAAGAGTCCGTTTGTTGAAGACTCTATAGGCTTTGCTTGTGAGGGAGTATCCAAGGAATATTCCTTCATCACTCCTAGTATCAAATTTGCCGATGTAGTCCTTGCCGTTGTTGTGAATGAAGCATTTGCATCCAAAGACTTTGAGATGCGAAATGTTTGGCTTTCTTCCATTTAGGAGCTCATAGGACGTCTTTTTGAGCAAAGGACGAACCATGGCTCGATTGATGATGTAGGTAGCTGTGGCCACGGCTTCTGCCCAAAAGTTTTTGGGGACGCCGCTTGCCAGGAGCATCGTCCTTGCCATGTCTTCCAGCGTCCTATTCTTTCTTTCAACAATGCCATTTTGCTGAGGAGTTCGGGGGCAAGAGAAGTTGTGGGAGACTCCTTGTTGGTCACAGAAGTCAAGGAACTCTGAGTTTTTGAACTCCGTTCCATGATCTGACCCTAGAGCTTTCAAGCTCGTCCCAAGAGCAACTTCTACTTGCTTGATGAAGATTTTGAACATCTTTTTCCACCATAGCTTTGGGTCTGCATGGGTCCACACAAATCCATGTGAAGGAGTTCTAACGGCTTCTTTGTGCTCACTTCATTTTTGGATTTGAAGGACGATCTTGTCTGCTTCCCTTTGATGCATGCTTCACATTGTTCAATTTGCTCAGGATCAATTCGGGGAAGTCCTCTTACAAGATCCTTTTGATGAAGCTTGAAGATAGTGCTAGGACCAGCATGTCCAAGGCGTTGATGCCAGAGATCGGCGTCCACAGTAGAGACGGATAAGCACAATTTGGATGCAGGCTTGAATCTTTGATTGAAGACATAGACATTGTTCTCACGAGTCCCTTTTAGAATGACTTGATTTGTTTTCTTGTTGATAACCAGGCACTCCTTAGAGTCGAATGTGACTAGATTTTCACCTTGATCACATATTTGAGAGACGCTAAGGAGATTGAAGCCTAGTCCCTCTACAAGACTGACTTTGGACGCACTGATGGATTGATTTAGCTTAGCGGTGCCCGTCCCTTTGATTTTTCCTTTGCCCTTGTTGCCAAACGAGACAGTTCCTCCCGTGGCGTTTGAATGGATAGAAGTGAGATGGATCTGGCCTCCAGTCATGTGATTTGAAGCGCCACTATCAATGATCCACGGGCTTCCTCTCACTTCCATCTGAAAAGAAGAGTTAGTTCTTTGCAACCCAGGCAAGGTGACCCTTACCTGGTTCGTTACATGGGTACAACTCTTTCATGGGCAAAAAATCATACACATTCACATCATTTGTTCTTCTAGCATGCATCCTAGGAGATTGATTTTTAACATTTGGTACACTAGCATGCGTCCTATCAGCAGATTTAGGCTTGGCGTTCTTACTGCCACTTCTAGCCTTTCTTCCATTCTCAAGATCCTGTTTTAGCTTAAGACACTCATACTGGTAGTGACCACCTTTGCCACAATGCCAGCACGTCCTATAGTAGTTTCCAAGGTAGTACTTCTTGTTAGGATGTTGAATTTTGTTCTCTTTCATCTTCTCTGGATCAACTACCTTGGATCCTTCACCTTTTGCAATCTTTTTGTAGATTTTATGGCTAGTGGAATTTGTGTAGTAGTCCCTTTGGCCTTTTTCACCACTCTCAAGGACTCTTATGCGTTCCTCTAGGTTCTTTGTCTTTTCCCTCTCAAGTTCTAGTTCAGTGGTTTTGCTAGCCTCGAAGTCGCTACGGAGAGAGTTCTTTGATCCCGATTCATACCCTAGTCCTTTCCTAGCTGGAACAAAGACTATCGGATTCACAGTTTCAGTCATGGGACTCTTTCCTAGGACTTTCACTTCGTCCCTGAGATTTGCATTTTCAAGTTTTAGGCACACTAGCTGACTCTTAAGGGACTTGACCTCTTCCTGAGAGGACTCTAGTTGAAAAGACATAGCATTGCAATTTTCACATTCCACAACAATATTCTCAGATTCAAGTTCATCAAAACTTTGTTTCATGACATAGCTTTCTTGCATGATCTGAGTGATTAGTTTGATGAGCTTGGGCTTTGAGCATTTTTCAAGTGAGTTTAGCATAGATTCATGAGTTACCTCTTGTTCAGTTTCAGAGACGTCCTCTGGAGAGGCTAGAGCGTCCTCCATGGCCATGTAAGCTACTTGATTTTCTGGTTCCTCATCACTTGAGTCGAGGTCATCCCATGCACCTTCAAATGCACCAACCAGAGCCTTTTCCTTCATTTCCTTTGATGTTAGCCCTGTTGTACATTTTATAGCCATGTGTCCCTTCCTGTTGCACTTGTAGTAGACTATATCCTTCATTTCAGCATCCGAAGGTTTCCGACTTTCCTTCTTGTAAGGCATCTTCATTCTTAAGACTTTGCCTCTTTTGTACAAAGTACGAAGAGTTTTGTGCAACAGTGCTAGCTCATCTTCTTCAGATATTTGTTCTTCAGTCTTCCCTTTGCGTTCCACCAAAGCCTGAAGACGAAGATTCTCTTGGTGCTCTTGAGATTTGGCTTCTAGCATGGAGTTCAGTTCCCTTTGTCTCTGGTAGTATTGCTCATACTCTGGCGTCCTAGCCGCAAGAGTTAAAGCCAGCTCATTTTGGGAACTCTTTCCCATTTCCAGCAGATCTTGGTTTCTCCTTACTTCGTACCCTTTAAGCTTTCCATAGATCTCCTCCATGGACAGTCCTTTGTTGGCTTAGTTTTCCTTGAACGTCATCCTATCGAAGTTCCATGGTCCCGTGAGTCCATCAATCAAGACTTGGACCTTCATCCTTTGAGTGATCTCCGTTTCTTTGACACCCAAGTTTTTCAACTTGGTTAGTAAGGCCTCAAAGCGGAAGGAGTAGTCGGTGATGGTCTCATTTGTGAACATCTTGAACTTGTAGAAGTCCCGCTTAGCTTCAAGCTGGACGTCCTCTTTCATCTCGGGCGTCCCAACATGGTACATCTCCAAAGCTTCCCATTGGAGCTTGGCAGTTGGAAGATTGCTTACACGGGTGGCGTCCCTTTCACAGAGGGACGTCTGTAGAAAGCAGATAGCTTTGGCGTTTGCTTCCATGAGCTTAAACTCATCGGGACCCCATTCTCCTTCTTTGTCCTTCTTAGCAGCAGGGACTTCGAGATCGCCGTTCTTTATCACCAGCCAGCATTGGTAGTTTTGACTACGCACGAAGCACTCGAACCTTGTTTTCCACCGGTTGAAGTTCCCGTCAGTTAGGCGGGGTGGCTTCGCACTTGAGATACCTATAGGTTCCATCTCCATGTTTCCTGCAACTTAAACTTAATCTAGAGCGCCTGCTCTGATACCAATTGTTGGATCGTAAGTCTGTTAGAATGGGCGTCCTTAACTGGGTTAAGGGCGTCCTTAGGTGCAACGGAAATTAGACTTAACAGGAAACGAGATAAGATAATGGACACAAGTATTTATAGAGGAACCCCACTAAGACCAACTAGTCTTATGGGTAAACCTCTACCTCCGCTTGGAGGATTTTCAATAGTCGTCCTTATCTTATTAGGAGAGAGTCCTTACAACTTAGGCGAGTCGTTACACTTCACTGAGCTAAGCGTCCGTCCTTAGTCTCACTAGTAACACTCCTTTCCACCTAACAAAGTAACCTAACTCTCTTAGCTATAAGGAAGCTATCACTCACGTCTCTCACGGTCCGTTGTGAGAGACAAACTACAACTCTAACTGATTTGTGGTTTGTTTTAGATTTGATGTGGTTGGACGTTCTTTCTCTTGCTTCAAGCTCACTTGATCTTCTTGATCTTCGTTCGTGTTCTTGAATGCTTCGGGAGAGCTTGAGAGAAAGTCTTCAAAGTCCACAACGCTATGCATACCCTTGGGGGGGTATTTATAGCGGAAGTGGTTCTTGTCCTCTAGCGTCCTCTGAGACTTGGTCGGATGCTTGATCTTCCATCAACGGTGCGATGAGCTCCTTGAGGAAGTCAACTCTGTTGACGCTTGCGAAGCCTCCGCGTGGGTAGGGGACCATCGCTGGGAAAGCGACATCTTTGGAGTTGTCTACACGTGCCCAGACAAGGGAAGCTTCCTTCTGAGGACTACGGCCGAACGTGATGTAATCATGTTGGAGCGGCCTTGATTTGAATTTGAACCTCGTCCGTGTTTTGGCGCACGTCCCTTCTTGATGAGGACGCCATCCTATCTTTGCAGGAACTTCGCCAATTACGATGAGCTTTGGAGGTTCTGATGACGTGCGTCCCTACAGCTTAGGGACTGCCGTTCACTTGTTGTCCTTTTCGTTCATGTGCGTCCTTTGGACTTACTTGAGATCAACACTTGGACAACTTATCAAATACCTTTGAGTTTGTCATTATCAAAACAAGGGACGATCATTATTGGTTTAGATATTAATGACTGGTGTCCTTAATATTGTCCCAACAATTTCCCCCTTTTTGATGATGACAAACTCCTTTAAGCAATGCATGTAGTAGTAAAGCTTTTAGCAAGAGAGACTACACTTGGATTTTCTTTTTCAGCTTAAGTTGACATGCAATACATTCTTTTCAAGTGCGTCCTATTTTATTCTTAACTAGCGTCCTTTGAACTTGGCCGAAATTCCCCCTAAACACATGCTTTCTATGACAACTTAAGAAACAATCGCATCTCTGCAAAACTATACTTCCCCCTTTTGGCATCATCGAAAAGGAGAACAAGTTGTAAAGCATGTATGCACAAAGTCATAACTATAGAAAGGAACGCTTAGACAAAATGAATCACAAATGTAATGAACTGCATTCATGAAGAAAGTACGATCATTACATAAAAACACACATAAAACGGTCCAAAAAGGGACTGCGTCCCAAAGTCTTAAACATAAAACAGAACAAAAGTTAAACTTTTTCAGGATTTGGAAGGGGAGGAGTGATCATTTGCGGCGACGCTTGCCGAGAGCCTTGAGATTTTGCTCCTAAAGGTAGTTGTTCTGCGCAAGGAGCTCGTTGTTGCGTTCAAGAAGTTCTGTGTGTTGATGGAGAGTGTCGTGGACTTGTTGGATGAGATCGATCATCATACACTGATTCTCAATCATCATTCCAAGCAGATACTTCTGTGAATGCTTCTCAGCTTCGTGAGGGACGCTCATGCCATCTAGTTCATCTTCTTCAGCTTCAGCATCAGCGTCCTCAACTGGCGTCCCAACTACTTGCAGATTTTCGGCCTCGGGATCTTCTTCCATAGTCTCAGCAGCAGCAGCAGCAGCAGCGGCCTTAGCTCGACGTTCAGCTTCTTTCTTCTCCTTGGCCAGTTGCCTCTTCACGGAGGGAAGTGGCTCATCAAATCTCATCTTGCCAACTAGAGTGGCTGTGATCTGTCTAACGTCCCAGTGAATCCCAAACGACTGTTCTGTTTTGGGGACGTAGAGGCCCTGCTGCTTCAGGATTTGCTTCACTAAGCTAGGGAAGGGGAGAGAGTGGCGTCCTCTTATGCACTTACCCATGTGCTCCAAGATCACCCGCGGCAAGTTGATGGGCTTGCGCTGTAAGAAGGCGTCCAATACGATACTATCGGTAATCTGGACTATGGACTTCTTCTCCTGGCGG
Source organism: Polygonum maritimum (assembly GCA_963924305.1). Classification (NCBI taxonomy): domain Eukaryota; kingdom Viridiplantae; phylum Streptophyta; class Magnoliopsida; order Caryophyllales; family Polygonaceae; genus Polygonum; species Polygonum maritimum. The sequence continues at coordinate 24,799,958 of OZ002731.1, read as the reverse complement.
GGGACGACCATGCGCACTATGAAGTGGTGCGCAAGGACGCCTGTCTTGGAAAGACAGTGGGCAACCCTGTCCCTAGCAACTGGCTGTCTCCTGTTGAAAATGTTGTTGAAGATGTCTTCCTGGGAGAAACGGCCAAAGTTCTTGTTGGGCAGATCATGAAGGGCATCCGGAGGAGAAGGACGCAAGCCGAGCATATTTCGGACGGTACCCTCAGCAATCGAGTACTCGTCCCCATCAATTTCGAACGTCCCTTGAGGCTTCCCTTTTACTTCTGATATTTCGAATTTGGAGTAAAAGCGGAGAACCTGTTCGGGGTCCACCTCGGCAGCTTCAGCACCTAAGTGCGTCCAACCCTGGAACTCTAGTAGGTCCAAAAACTCTGTGCGTCCATTCTCCTCTAAGAACAGTGAAGAGGAGCGGCAACAAGATCTTCTTGAGCCTTTTCTGCTTTGAGCCGTTGCTGATGATGACCTCGTCACCAGCGTCCTGTTCATCACCATCTCCTTCCTCGTCCTCAGGCTCCTCATCCTAGTGAGGGGCATCCTCTTCGTCTGAGGCCTCGTCCCCTTGTTCATGGGACTCGGCCATTTCTTCGTCCTCAGCAGTGGACGCCTGTGCTGGAGGAGGCGCGTCCACAGCTGGAGTCATTGCCAAGGACTTTGTAGGGACGGTTGAAGGAGGCGTCCCTTGGACTTGAGCAGTTTCCTCGACGGCCTGAGCGGGCGGAGGAGGAGGGGGAGTTGAAGCTCTGGGAGGAGAGGGAGTAGGAGTTCTTATTTTTGCTTTGGTGGGGGCAGAGGAAGAGCTGGGTGGAGCCATGGAGATGGGTTTTACTTTGAGCGGAGCAGGGGGAGGAGGCGACTGCTTAGCAGGAGAATCCTCAAGAGTTATAACTTTGGGTACAGCGTCCTTGGCCGGGACCTGTATTTGAGGAGCGTCCTTTTTGACCTTTGGCATAGGCTTTGCCAGGTCCGCCTCAATCTCCGCTTCCAGCGGGTCCACTACAGCGATAGAAGCAGCAGTTGTGTCCTCTACCCTTGGAGGAGGTGGAGGGAGTCGTGGGACTTCCTGCAGACTTTTCTGGATCGCCGCAGCAATGGCGTCCTTTTCTGCTTGCTCTTGGCGCGCCTTCTCCTCTTTCTCAATTTGGAGTTCGGAGTGGCGGATGGCGGCCATTTGCTCTTCAGTGACGCCCTCAAGTTGAGCAGACGTCTTCAGCCTTCTCTTTGGGGCGGGAGGCGGGGAGGAAGGGATAGGCTTTGGGAGAGAGGAGGAAGGGCCTTTAATTTGGAGCTGTGTGGAAGGAGGAGGAGAGGACGGGCGCTTTCTTTTCTGAGATGGGACGGAGCCCGCAGGAGCTACCAAGAACTCCATGATATCAGGGAGGAGCTTGGCAAGCTCATCCACCGTCCCACCGAATGAATCAGAAATGATGCCTGGCCCCATGAAGGGTGGATTGGTATGGTTGGTTTCCTCTAGGCGGGGCTTGACATAGGTGACCATAAAATAGTGGAGGAGGCGTTGAACCTTTGGGGGATGGTCATGAGCGGACGCCCGTAGGCAAATATTGGCGAGCGTCCTTGGCTGTTTTTCTAGCCAGTCCTCAATGAGTGGGTTGAGAGGAGGACGGCGCTTGGGTTGGGCAGGAAGCCTAGAGACGGAGCCTTTGGCGACGTTGTCTGGTTCGGGCTCGGGTCTGAAAGGCTACTCAAGGAATGGGAAGCGTTTTTGAGCGGGTTTGGATTGGGATCGGGAAGACTGGGGTTTTTGTGGAGGAGGTTGGGAGCGTTGTGGCTGGGGAGAGGTGGTGGAGTGGCGGCGTTGGGTGGTTTGTGAAGAGGAATGGTGGCGAGGGGGGTCTTGGCGCCCAGTAGGTCGCCCTCTCGAGTCCATGAGTGACCGGCCTTTCACCGGAGGAGACTTCGAGGAGCTAGGGTTTTTCGCCGCCGGAGATGGAGATTGGTTCTTGGTTGCTCTTGTGTTGGCCATTTGAGAGGGTGGTTTATATAGAAGAAGATTAGGGTTGAGAAAGTGATTTTGGGATTTGGGTTTGAAGATTTGGCAAGATCTTGAGAGATTGCTAAATGTGTGTAAATAGCAGAGGAGCGAAGAAGGTTTTTCAGAGGATGCAGGGGCGTATTTATAGGAAGAAGACGAAGAAGAACGGTCAAGGGTAATAGGGTATTTTCATATGGCTTCCTCCATCCGCAATCCCGCACGTGGCTTCCTTCTTTGCTAAGAAACACAGCTGTTTTGCACTTGTTACACATATCCGAGATCTGCGTTCAACTTCTCCGAAACGGTTCAACTTCTCTCTTTCAACTTTCAAAACTTCACAATTGTAAAGGACTCTGTCTTGGCGTCCTTTAGGCACACAGCACTGCATTACTCAGAACTGAACCACGGCGTCCCAGACACTGATCTCAACCTCTGAACTTAGAACTCTGTACGGACAAATCTCAGCTCTTAACACGCGTCCCTTTGATCACTTAGAACCATTTTTGAAAATCAAGCAAGTACGTCCCGTAAAGATAAGACAAAGTACGCTCATAGGACGCGTTTGCAAGATTCTCGGCTTAGGTAAGCTTAGAGTTCCCATCATTTCGGCTTGTAATGAGGGTAGGGTGATCAGGGATACTCTTGAGATGAAAAGCGAAATGAATATCATTCAAGACACGAGCAAAGCAATTGTCTTAGACTAGCGTCCTTTAAAGATGACTTTAAAGGCATGACACACTTTAAAACGAGTTCTCAACGAAACATAGCCAATCATGGAGGGAATAATAGAACGGGACTTGATCATTTAAAAGTTATCATCCTAGAAGCAGCCGGAGGTGCTCGTAGGGACGTCTATCAAGTGCTTTTGTGAAAATATCAGCCACTTGATCCTCAGTCCTAACATGATCCACTCTAATTAATCCAAGTTCAACATTGTCACGAAGGAAATGATGTCTTATATGAATAAGCTTTGTTCTAGAATGATGAACAGGATTCTTGGCAATACTTATAGCACTGGTGTTATCACACAAGATAGGAACTGTGTTGAGGAACGTACCATAGTCTTCAAGTTGGTACTTGATCCATAGGACTTGTGAGCAGCACGAAGCAACAGCAACGTACTCAGCTTCAGCGGTTGAGAGAGCCACGGAGTTTTGCTTTTTGGATCCCCAAGACACAAGGCAAGAGCCAAGGAATTGAGCCATTCCTGAGGTGCTCTTCCTATCCACCACATGGCCAGCGTACTCACTACTCATCAGAGTACGCCACCAGTTTTAGGGACATCCTCCTGGGATACCATAGACATAGGTCATCCCGTCCCTTGAGATATTTGAAGATTCTTTGGACCTCTTGCATGTGGGACTCCTTTGGATTTGCTTGGAAGCGGGCGCACAAACATACAACGAACATGATGTCGGGACGACTTGCGGTTAGGTATAGCAAGGACCCTATCATTCCTCTATAGAGCTTTTGATCTACACTCTTGCCTTCTTCATCAGCATAAAGGCGAGTGTAGGGAGAGATGAGGGTATCAATGGACTTTGACGAATTCATCCCATACTTCTCGAGCATTTCACGAATGTATTTCTGTTGGTGAATGCGCGTCCCATCCTTGAGCTGAGTGATTTGAAGTCCCAAGAAGAAGTTGAGTTCTCCTATGAGGGACATCTCAAACTCACTACTCATCAAGTTCTTGAATTCCTCTACAAGTTTCATGTGAGTGCTTCCAAATACTATGTCATCGACATAGACTTGGACAATCAAAACATCTTTAAGGACTTTTTTTAAGAATAGAGTTTTGTCAATGTTACCTCATGTATACCCGTTGGACAAGAGAAAGGACGCAAACCTATCGTACCATGCACGAGGGGCTTGCTTGAGTCCATAGAGTGCCTTGTCCAAGAAGTATACATGATCAGGGTGATCAGCGTCCTCAAATCCTGGAGGTTGAGCGACGTACACTTCTTCTTTAAGCTTGCCATTGAGGAAGGCTGTTTTGACGTCCATTTGAAAAAGCTTGAACCCTTTGTGAGCGGCATAGGCGATGAGGAGGCGAATGGCTTCAATTCTGGCGACAGGAGCGAAGGTCTCATCATAGTCGATTCCTTCCTCTTGCCTATAGCCTTGAGCCACAAGCCTTGCTTTGTTTCTTGAAACGCGACCACTCTCATCAAGCTTGTTCCTGTAGACCCACCTCGTCCCTATTATGTTTTTGTTTCTTGGACGAGGGACGAGGGTCCAAACCTTGTTTCTTTCAAATTGATTGAGTTCTTCTTGCATGGCTTGGATCCAATCAGCGTCCTGAAGTGCCTCCTTTATGTTCTTAGGTTCAATTAAGAACACAAAGGCGTTGAATGCACAGAACGCTATGTTAGCATTATGGGACTGATTCACAACTGATCTTGTTTGGACTCCTTTTGAAATGTCTGAGATGATTTGATCTGTTGAATGAAGTCTTGAAAGGTTGGATCCCCTATGAGTAGCGTCCCTTGTAGGAGTACACCTAGGATCCGTCCAATCAGACTCATCGGAGTCAAAGCCATTGTCTTCATTGAAAGGCTCAGTGTGTTCCCCCTCAGATTGAGCGTCCACACTTTGACGTTGCTCGCCTTGTAAACTTGATTCAGCCACATCTTGTTGAACTGGAGATTCACTTTGAGAAGGAACTTCCTGAACAACACTAGGAACATCCACTGAGACTTCTTCAGGATTTGGAGTAGCGTCCTTAGGAACATAGTATTTTCCAGAGGACCCAACATCAACTTCGTCGTCAGAGTCGTCCTGCTGTTGAGAAGAAGAGCGTTCTTTCCTACTTGATTTTTCTTTATGAGAGGAACTCTCTTTGAACACAACATGAATGCTCTCCTCAAGCTTTAGAGTCCTTTGTTGAAAACTCTATATGCTTTTCTGGTGAGGGAGTACCCAAGGAAAATGGCTTCGTCACTCCTTGCATCAAACTTTCCAAGTCTTTCTTTATCATTGTTGGGAACAAAGCACTTGCATCCAAAGACTTTGAGATAGTCAATTGTTGAAGGGTTTCTTGAACAAATAAATTTATAGTCAAGACCCCGCTGAGTATAGCGAAGTCAGGATCGTCCACGGGAGTGAGAATAGTGCTAAGGTTAATCGATAAACTACGAAAGCAAAGGAAACACGGGCAAATCAACTCAGGATCGACCTGAAGAGGGTCGATCTCGACCCTAGGTGGGTCGATCCTAAGAGCAAACGGGCACGAACGCACACTAAACGCACACAATCACAAACAAGAGCTCGAACACGACGGAGGGAGTCGGGATCAAGGCAAAAGACACGAATTTCAATCAATATAAAATGCAAATCCTAGGGCTAGGGCTACCACAACAACAACCATACATGCTTTCAACAAAAATTCACAACTATCATGCAATCTAGATCATAGAAAAGTTAACTTTCGCAAACAATTCAAGTTATTCAACCAACTTTCGCAAATCAAACAACTTTCTACCTATCCTTCAACCTAGGAATATCAACTTTCGCAAATAATCCTATTAGATGTAATCAAGTAATCAACTTTTCACTTTCGCTATAGTCAATCACAAGACATGCCTCAATTTTCACCAAGGATTTAAGCACAAGATAGGTTAGATATGATCCTTAAGCATTCAAGTCACGAATTCAAGTTTTAAACATGCATGATTGTGTTGGGTTTTTGCCCAACCCTAGAACTTAAGAAGACTACTCACACATAGCAAGGAGAGAGGAGGAAGAAGAAGAAGAAGAAGACATGATCAAAGCCAAACTAGAATTCAAATTAAACAAAAGATCCATCTTACAAATTCTCAAACTTGTTCTCCAAGTCTTCTTCCTAGCTCTCCTAAAAATTGCATGAATAAAACTAAAGGTTCAACCTCCTTTTATAGAAGAAAAGGAGTCCTAATCTAACTAGGAAACACAAAGAAACAACCTTCCTTAAATACAAACTAGGAAACTCTACAAGCAAATCCGGAATAAGGGAAGTCGGTGCCTAGGATCGACCCCCTTAGGGTCGATCTCGACCCCCCTCAGGGCCGATCCTGAGAGCTCTTTTTTCAGCTTCTTCTAACTTCTTTACTTGGCTCGAGCTCGACCCTTCCTATCTCGATCCCGGGGTCGATTTCTTCACTTTTCCTCTTGATTTAGCTCCTCTTGGCCCTTCTCCTTAGCTTGTCCACTTGAGATCTTCCTTCTAGCTTGTCCACCTTCTCCTAGCCTTGCTCCAAACTCGTCTTCAAGCTTCAAAACACCTATAAAACGACACAAATATGCGTAGTTTCCGAATCTCAAGGAAATACGAAAATACATGCACAAAGACTCAAAAACACAAGACTCAACTACAAAACACAACTCAAACTAACCTATCTAAACCCTAAAAATCTACCTAAAACACGGACATCAAAACACCCCATACTTAGACTTGCTTGTCCTCAAGCAATAATCATGAAAATCAAGACCAATATATAACACAATCTTCAAGCATAGCCCTTGTCAAAACATTTTAAAACACAAGTGAAAAAGAAGACAAGTAACTTTAACGTCATCACATATGTATGAATCTCAAGCTAGGCAATCACAATCCAACCTCACAAGGGATATAAATGTGTTTCTCTCAACTCTCATGTGTTTAGGCTTAACAAATCAACTCTCATCTCAATCTTTATGCAACATCTACTTTATTATTGAGACTTATATCACCAATCTCTCTACCTAGAGAAGTCAAAACACATCAATCTTCATAAGAACTTAGGCTCAATGAAATCTTCATAGAAGACTCATTCGGCCGGGTTGTAATGGGGCTTGGTAATAACAATAGGTAAGGAGTTATTTGGCCATGTGGTGCTAAATCCGGGAATCAAACTCCTAAATGCAACACTTTCAAACCAAAACAACTCACTTCTTCTCTTTTCAACTCATAACCAAACACTTCATCAATAACACTCATACCCATCAATTTCTAACCCAAACTTTCATACTACAACTTAGAAATACTAGGAATTCTTGGCTTTGCACTTATAACATTTTCTTTTCTTTCTTTCTTCTCTCTTTTTTTTTTCAGCTTCGAGCTTACTGGGGTCGAGATCGACCCTACATGGGGTCGATCCTGAGACTTTGTCCTCGAGTTCTTCTTGCTTTACTCTCTTTTTTTTCTTATCATTTTTTTTCAAAAATGTGCCTTCCAAGCCAAGAATCCTTTTACATTACACTTCAACAAGTTGTTTTCTACCCTTTAACCATGTCACCACTTTCAAACCCAACACAAATGTCACTCAACAAAACTTATTCCCAACACATCATCTAAGTTCAATTCCCGGAGGAGGGTCAAGCTAATATGGGCTAGGGATAATTTTTGTGGAGCTTCAAACAAAAGGCTAAGGCTAGAACGGGGTTTCAATCAAAGTCAATTCAAGGTAGGCATGGAAGAATATAGGCTAAAAATATAAGCTCTTAATCACAATTAACATGCATGAACAATCTCATAGCGGTTTCAAGAAATAGATAACCATATCAATGACAAGAGACATATGCATAAAGAGAGCAAACTCACACATATAAAGAAGAGGGAATTAATGATGTTCTCCCTTTAAGGCCAAAAATTCCTCACTAGGTAAAATTTTTGTTGGATTACCACTACTTTCACTTAAGACACATATGCTCAATTTCATCACAAGTCACATTCACAATCAAAAGCAATTTCTCATAAACTTGGGCTACACTATCCAATTATGCCAACATGAAAATTAGTTTTCATCATAGGACATCTAAGATGGAATGCTCTTCTATCCTAAAACAAAACACACAAATATTTTTGGTTTTTCGACATTTTTCAATTTTTTTGGATTTTTGACATTTTCCTCTTTACAAAGCAAACTACCAAACAAACAAACAAACCACTCAAAGACTCAATTGTATACAACATGTGAGATTTCTTCTTCCCCACCCCATACTTAAATCATGCAATGTCCCCATGCATGAAAACATATGAAAAAGGAAAGAGAAAAGAAGAAGAAAACTCACAAAAACTCTTTGAAGCTTGAATTGGAGGTGGAGATGGTGTGCTGGCACGACCCCCTTAGGGTCGAGATCGACCCTCTTAGGGTCGATCCTGAGAGGTGAGTGAGGGGGAGGCAGAGCAAGGAGGAGGTCGTGATCGACCCTCATGGGGTCGGTCCTGAGGGCTCATGTTCCTCGTGTGAAATCGTCTTTTCTCGTCCTTTTTGAGCCCGCATTTGAAGCTTAGCACCCTGCAAAAATCCCACAAAGATCCTATCCGAAAAAATGTATATCCTATTCTAATCTAAGGAAGGTTAGAAAAATCAAATCTAAAAAATCAAAAACAAAATAAAAACAAAGAATCTAATCTAAAGACCGGGTTGCCTCCCGTAAGCGCTTTTTTAACGTCGTTAGCTTGACGAGAAGTTCCTTAGCTCAATCCCTATGATCGGACATCGTCAAAGCTCTAAGTAACCTGTCAAAGTCCTGTGAAGACACCTCATGAAAGCATAAGTAGCATATTGATAAATTGAAAACAAATGATATAGTTTTCAAAGAACGTTTCAACTTATCAAAAGCGCAAGAATAACTTTCGTGAGAAGGGTTAGAATAGAACCAATTTGGTGGGTGTGGTGGCGCCTCACAATACTCAACAAAGGGATCCTTGTAGGTCCATAGCTCCTTGCGTCCTATCTTGAAAGGAAAATGATAGAATTTGTAGGCACCTTCAAGCCTAGGGACCATGATTGACGTAGGAAAGTCGAAAGGACCCATGGTGACGATCTTCATCTCTTCATGCTTGGCCCGTTCTTCGCTAGCATCCGGGGTCAATGAAGGTCCAAACCCGACCACCTTTTCTTCACTTTCCTCCACGAGTGGGATTGGTTTCAACATTGGTAGCAAAGACCCCGTCCATACTTCATCCTCTTGGGCCTTAACCTCCTCAATTTTGCCTTCTCCTAGCATGAGACTCCCTTCCTCAACTTGGGTCTCATCTAGCAAGAAACTCTCTTCCGAATCATCCTCCAAATCCTTCATCTCCTCTTCACGGTTCTCCTTCAAAGTATTGTCGAAGCGGACCTCTACTTTCTCTTCACCATTAGAATATGATATAAGTCCCTTCTTAACATCTATGATAGCTCCGGTCGTGATGAGGAATGATTGGCTTAGAATGAGTGGAGGACTTGACTCGGATAAAGGCTCAATATGCTCAACGGAAGATTCCCTAGCCTTCTTGGGTGGGAAAGGAAGCACCTTTGTTGTTGAAGAAGAGGGAATGGATGTCGGGGTTCTCAGAGAAGGGTCGGCCTCGACCATGGGAGGGTCGGCCCCGACCTTCTCCTGAACGGTTGCATCTTCGTCGTCCGTTGTCTTCTTGCTCGTATCTTGCTCCGGCAACTTCTTCCCGCTCCTTAGGTGAACGGCATCAATGTGGCCCCTAGGGTTGTCGTCGGGGTGGCCCGGTAATTGCCCTTGAGGTTGTGGAATTTGAGCCGCTAGATCACCAAGTTCGGAATTGTCATTCCATGATTCGAAGTTTCCCAATTTGTTTTGAACTTCATCAAGCTTATCGATGAGTCCACCAAAGAGACGTTGTGCCCAAGCCGGTGGTTGCTCTTCATAGCTAGGAGGTTCATAATAACCCCAATTGGGATAATAATCACTCCTCCAATAGGGATCCGAAGCGTAAGGTGCGGCCAACGACTCTTGAAATTGATGTTGAGGTAGAGCGTCCTCTTGGAAGCCGTAAGGTTGTGCATGGAGGTAGGTTCGGGCTTCCCATTCTCTTTGACTTGCAAAAGCCTCGGCTTCTCTTTTTCTTTGGAGGTTTAGCACTTGAAGTTCAAGATCGGCCAACTTTCTTTCAAGGTCCTCAAAGGTCTCCATGGCTACATCTAACCTAAAAACAACAACAAAAACAAAACAAATCAAAAACACACAAAGGGTTTGGGCTAGTCCCTCACCCAAATATCAACTAAACTAGGCACTATTGCACACTCCCCGGCAACGGCGCCAATTTGTTGAAGGGTTTCTTGAACAAATAAATTTATAGTCAAGACCCCGCTGAGTATAGCGAAGTCAGGATCGTCCACGGGAGAGAGAATAGTGCTAAGGTTAATCGATAAACTACGAAAGCAAAGGAAACACGGGCAAATCAACTCAGGATCGACCTGAAGAGGGTCGATATCGACCCTAGGTGGGTCGATCCTGAGAGCAAACGGGCACGAACGCACACTAAACGCACACAATCACAAACAAGAGCTCGAACACGACGGAGGGAGTCGGGATCAAGGCAAAAGACACGAATTTCAATCAATATAAAATGCAAATCCTAGGGCTAGGGCTACCACAACAACAACCATACATGCTTTCAACAAGAATTCACAACTATCATGCAATCTAGATCATAGAAAAGTTAACTTTCGCAAACAATTCAAGTTATTCAACCAACTTTCGCAAATCAAACAACTTTCTACCTATCCTTCAACCTAGGAATATCAACTTTCGCAAATAATCCTATTAGATGTAATCAAGTAATCAACTTTTCACTTTCGCTATAGTCAATCACAAGACATGCCTCAATTTTCACCAAGGATTTAAGCACAAGATAGGTTAGATATGATCCTTAAGCATTCAAGTCACGAATTCAAGTTTTAAACATGCATGATTGTGTTGGGTTTTTGCCCAACCCTAGAACTTAAGAAGACTACTCACACATAGCAAGGAGAGAGGAGGAAGAAGAAGAAGAAGAAGACATGATCAAAGCCAAACTAGAATTCAAATTAAACAAAAGATCCATCTTACAAATTCTCAAACTTGTTCTCCAAGTCTTCTTCCTAGCTCTCCTAAAAATTGCATGAATAAAACTAAAGGTTCAACCTCCTTTTATAGAAGAAAAGGAGTCCTAATCTAACTAGGAAACACAAAGAAACAACCTTCCTTAAATACAAACTAGGAAACTCTACAAGCAAATCCGGAATAAGGGAAGTCGGTGCCTAGGATCGACCCCCTTAGGGTCGATCTCGACCCCCCTCAGGGTCGATCCTGAGAGCTCTTTTTTCAGCTTCTTCTAACTTCTTTACTTGGCTCGAGCTCGACCCTTCCTATCTCGATCCCGGGGTCGATTTCTTCACTTTTCCTCTTGATTTAGCTCCTCTTGGCCCTTCTCCTTAGCTTGTCCACTTGAGATCTTCCTTCTAGCTTGTCCACCTTCTCCTAGCCTTGCTCCAAACTCGTCTTCAAGCTTCAAAACACCTATAAAACGACACAAATATGCGTAGTTTCCGAATCTCAAGGAAATACGAAAACACATGCACAAAGACTCAAAAACACAAGACTCAACTACAAAACACAACTCAAACTAACCTATCTAAACCCTAAAAATCTACCTAAAACTCGGACATCATCAATGCAAGGCTTCCTTCCATTCAACAACTCATAGGACGTCTTCTTCAGCAAAGGACGGATCATGGCACGATTGATGATGTAGCAAGCTGTAGCAATAGCTTCCACCCAGAAGTACTTGGGAACGCTATTTGCTAAGAGCATAGTCCTTGCCATATCCTCCAGCGTCCTATTCTTTCTTTTCACAACTCCATTTTGTTGAGGAGTCCTTGGAGCTGAGAAGTTGTGCGAGACTCCATGTTGATCACAGTAGGCCAGGAACTCTGAGTTCTGAAACTCCGTCCCGTGGTCTGATCTTATGGCTTTGAGAGGCGTCTCAAGAGCAACTTCCACTTGTTTGATGAAGACTTTGAATGCGTTGAAGCAATCTGTTTTTGAAGCTAAGAAAAGAACCCAGGTGAATCGAGAAAAATCATCTACAAGAACGTAAATGTACCTCTTTCCACCATAGCTCAACGTCTTCATTGGTCCACAAAGATCCATATGGAGAAGTTCCAAAGGCTTCTTTGTACTGACATCGTTCTTGGATTTGAAGGACGTTCTTGTTTGCTTCCCTTTGATACAGGCTTCACACTGTTCAATCTTCTCAGGATCAATTTGGGGAAGAGCTTTCACAAGATTTCTTTGATGTAGCTTAAGGATTGTGCTTGGTCCAGCATGGTCAAGTCGGCGATGCCAGAGATCAGCGTCCTTCTTTGACACAGATAGGCACAACTCAGATTTAGGCTTGAACTCCTAGTTGAAGATGTAAACATTGTTCTTTCGGACTCCTTTGAGAACAACTTTGTTTGATTTCTTGTTGATAACGAGGCACTCCTTTGAGTCAAATGTGACTAGGTTTTCACCTTGATCACACATTTGAGAGACGCTTAGGAGGTTGAAGCCAAGTCCTTCAACAAGGCTAACGTTTGTTGCTTTGATGGACGGATTGAGAATGGCAGTTCCCGTCCCTTTGATCTTTCCCTTGCCCTTGTTGCCAAACGAGACAGTTCCTCCCGTGGCACTACTTTGGATAGAAGTGAGATGGATCTAGCTTCCTGTCATATGATTTGAGGCGCCACTATCAATGATCCATGGGCGTCCCCTCACTTCCACCTGCCAAAAGAAAGTTAGTGTTTGGCGACCCAGGCAAGGTGTTCCTTACCTGGTTCGTTACAGAAATAGAACTCTGGTTCTGGCATGTAGTCATTTATATTCACATCATTCGAAATGGCATGCTTTCGGAAGGAATTCTTAGAACGTCTAGGACGCCTAGGGTTAGCTTTAGGGACGGACTTATCATTTTCAATGTTAGTCCTAGCAGCTTTTCCACTTTCAATGTCTTCCTTTAGTTTTAAACAATCATATTTGAAGCGATCTCCTCGTCCACAGTACCAACACGTCCTATAGTAAGTACCAAGGTAGTACTTCTTGTTGGGACGTTGGATTTTGTTCTCTTTCATCTTTTGAGGGTTACAGACTTTTGAACCCTCCCCCTTAGCAATTTTCTTATAGATCCTATGACTAGTGGAGTTAGTGTAGTAGTCCTCTTGGCCTTTCTCTCCAATTTCTAGGACTCTTATTCTTTCAAAACGATTCTTGGTCTTTTCTCTTTCCAATTCAAGTTCTGAAGTTTTGCTTGCCTCAAAGTCGCTAGGGAGGGAGTTCCTAGTGTCAGAGTCATAGCCTAGTCCTCTCTTGGCTGGGACAAACACCATTGGTTGAACTTCCTCAATGGCTGGGTTCTTTCCTAACACTTTCACCTCTTCCCTAAGCTTAGCGTTCTCTAGTTTAAGACACATCACTTCAGTTTTCAGGGATTTGATTTCGACACATGAGAACTCTAGTTGTGATGACACTGTAGCACAGTTCTCACATTCAACTAAAATACTTTCATTTTCAAGTTCAAGTTCAAGTTCATCCATTCTATGTTGCATGACTACGCTTTCTTCCATGATTCTATTAATGAGTTTAATAAGTTTGGATTTAGAACACTTCTCCAAGGAATTCATCATGGATTCACGAGTTACCTCTTGTTCTTTTTCAGAGGCGTCCTCTTCAACAACTGGGGCGTCCTCCACAGCCATGTATGCCACTTGTTCATCATCTGAGGCGTCCTCGATGGCTATGTACGCCGCTGGTCCTTTTGGTTCTTCATCATCAGAACTCACATTATCCCATGCGGCCTCACATGCTCCCAAGAGGGCCTTCATCTTCATTTCTTTTGAGCTCAGTCCCGTAGTACACTTTTTGGCAAAGTGTCCTTTCTTGTTACACTTGTAGCAAGTAAGTTCCTTCATTTCTGCCTCTGTATACTTGGGACTCTCCTTTTTGTAGGGCATCTTGTTTTTCCTGAATTCTTTGGTCCTTTTACCCCATAAGCGAGCAACCTTGTGTAGAAGGGCAAGCTCTTCCTCTTCTTCAAGCTGTTCCTTAGTCTTGCTTTCCTTCTCTCTTAAAGCTTGAGCACGCATTTTTTCACGATTCTCATTTTTGTTTGCTTCCACCATTAAAGCAAGTTCTCTTTGGTAACGCAGATACTCAGCGTACTCTGGTGTTGCTGTCATCAGAGCGAGATCTGTCTGAGGGTTCCTAGCCAACTCGGCCATATCGGCGTCCCTTCTTGCCTCATAACCTCTCAGCTTCCCATAGATCTCTTCCATATCCAGGGTCTTATTAGTAGTGTCCTATCAAAGTTCCATTTCCCTGTGAGTCCATCAATGACCACTTGAACTTTGTTCCTCATTGAGATTTCAGCTTCTGGGATGCCCAAATTCCGCATCTTAGTGACAAGAGCTTCAAAACGGTATGAGTAGTCCTTGACCGTTTCATTGGGCAACATTCTGAAGGCATAGAACTCTCTTTTGATTTCAAGCTGAACGTCTTCCTTCATCTCGGCCGTACCCACATGATACTTCTCGAGAGCTTCCCATTGTAGTTTGGCTGTTGCCAAATTGCTAACTCGGGTGGCGTCCCTCTCGCAAAGGGACGCTTGAAGGAAGCATATTGCCTTGGCATTTGTTTCCAAGAGCTTGAATTCATCGGGACCCCACTCGTCCTTTTTATCTTTCTTGTCAGCAGGGACGGTAAGGTCACCTTTCATGATCACTCTCCAGCATTGATAGTTCTGACTTCTGCAAAAGTTTTCAAAGCGGATCTTCCAGCGGTTGAAGTTGCCTTCCGTCAGGCGTGGAGGCTTCACGAAGGAGATTCCAATAGGTTCCATGTCCATCTTGTACCTGCAACTCAACAAAATCTAGACCGCCTGCTCTGATACCAACTGTTGGATCGTAAGTCGTTAGAATGGGCGTCCTTAACTGCGTTAAGGGCGTCCTTAAGTGCAGCGGAAAGTAGACTTAACAGGAAACAAGATAAGAGAATAGACGCGAGTATTTATAGAGGAACCCCACTAAGACCAACTAGTCTTATGGGTAAACCTCTACCTCCGTTGGAGGATTTTCAATAGCCGTCCCTTATCTTATTAAGAGCGAGTCCTTACAACTTAGGCGAGTCGTTACACTTCTCTGAGCTAAGCGTCCGTCCTTAGCCTCACTAGTAACACTCCTTTCCAGCTAACAAGTAACCTAACACTCTTAGCTATAAGGAAGGTATCACTCACGTCTCTCACGGTTCGTTGTGAGAGACAAACTACAACTCTAACTGATTTGTGGTTTGTTTTGGATTTGATGTGGTTGGACTTTCTTTCTCTTGCTTCAAGCTCACTTGATCTTCTTGATCTTCGTTCGTGTTCTTGAATGCTTCGGGAGAGCTTGAGAGAAAGTCTTCAAAGTCCACACCGCTATGCATACCCTTGGGGGGGTATTTATAGCGGAAGTGGTTCTTGTCCTCTAGCGTCCTCTGAGACTTGGTCGGATGCTTGATCTTCCATCAACGGTGCGATGAGCTCCTTAAGGAAGTCAACTCTGTTGACGCTTGGGAAGCCTCCGCGTGGGTAGGGGACCAACGCTGGGAAAGCGACATCTTTGGAGTTGTCTACACGTGCCCAGACAAGGGAAGCTTCCTTCTGAGGACTACGGCCGAACATGATGTAATCATGTTGGGGCGGCCTTGATTTGAATTTGAACCTCGTCCGTGTTTTGGCGCGCGTCCCTTCTTGATGAGGACGCCGTCCTATCTTTGCAGGAACTTCGCCAATTACGATCAGCTTTGGAGGTTCTGATGACGTGCGTCCCTACAGCTTAGGGACTGTCGTTCACTTGTTGTCCTTTTCGTTCATGTGCGTCCTTTGGACTAACCTGAGATCAACACTTGGACAACTTATCAAATACCTTTGAGTTTGTCATTATCAAAACAAGGGACGATCATTATTGGTTTAGATATTAATGACTGGCGTCCTTAATATTGTCCCAACAAAGTTCTATTAATTCAAAGACTTTTGGAATAGAAAAAGAATGGAAACCGAGACTTTCCAAACCATAGCCTAGGCGAATCAAACCAATCAATAAGGAAGGTTATTGAGAATTTGAGAAACATTAGGATTCGCATGATTCGTATTCTTGTGTTTGTGTTGTTTGGTGATGTTTCTATCAAGTTCTATTAATTCAAAGATTTTTGGAAGAGAAAGAGATTGAAAAAAAAAACACTTTCCAAATCATAGCCTAGACAAATCAAACCAATTAATATGAAAGGTTTTGAGAAGCATTAGGAATTGCATGATTCATATGCATGTGTTTGTGTTGTTTGGTGATGTTTCTATCAAGTTCTATTAATTCAAAGATTTTTGGAAGAGAAAAAGAACGGAAACCAACACTTTCCAAACTATAGTCTAGGCAAATGAAACCAATCAATAAGAAAGGTTATAGTGATTTTGAGAAACATTAGGAATCGCATGATTCGTATGCTTGTGTTTATGTTCTTCGGTGATGTTTCTATCAAGTTCTATTAATTCAAAGATTTATGGAAGAGAAGAAGATTTAAAAAAAACACTTTCCAAACCATAGCCTAGACAGATCAAACTAATCAATATGAAAGGTTTTGAAAACATTAGGAATCGCATGATTCGTATGCTTAAGTTTGTGTTTTTTGGTGATGTTTCTATCAAGTTCTATTAATTCAAAGATTTTTGGAAGAGAAAAAGATTGGAAACAAACACTTTCCAAAGCATAGCCTAGAAAAATCAAACCAATTAATAAGAAAGGTTATTGAGAATTTGCATAACACTAGGAATCGTAGGAAAGGTTATTGAGAATTTGAGCAACATGAGGAATTGCATGATTCGTATGGTTGCGTTTGTGTTGTTTGGTGATTTTCCTCTCAAGTTCTATTAATTCACAGATTTTTGAAAGATAAAAAGAATGGAAACCAACACTTTCCAAACCATAGCCTAGGCAAATCAAACCAATCAATAAGAAAGGTTATTGAGAATTTGAGAAACATTAGGAATCGCATGATTCGTAAGCTTGTGTTTTTGTTGTTTGGTGATGTTTTTATCAAGTTCTATTAATTCAAAGATTTTTGGAAGATAAAAAGAATGGAAACCAACACTTTCCAAACCATAGCCTAGGCATATCAAACCAATCAATAAGAAAGGTTATTGAGAACTTGATAAACATTAGGAATCGCATTATTCGTATGCTTGTGTTTGTGTTGTTTGGTGATGTTTCTATCAAGTTCTATTAATTCAAAGATTTTTGGAAGAGAAAAAGAATGGAAACCAACACTTTCCAAACCATAGCCTAGGCAAATCAAACCAATCAATAAGAAAGCTTATTGAGAATTTAAGAAACATTAGGAATCGTATGATTCGTATGCTTTTGTTTGTGTTGTTTGGTGATGGTCCTATCAAGTTCTATTAATTCAAAGATTTTTGGAAGAGAAAAATAATGGAAACCAACACTTTCCAAACCATAATCTAGGCAAATGAAACCACTCAATAAGAAAGGTTATTGTGATTTTGAGAAACATTAGGAATCGCATGATTCCTAAGCTTGTGTTTTTGTTGTTTGGTGATGTTTTTATCAAGTTCTATTAATTCAAAGATTTTTGGAAGATAAAAAGAATGGAAACCAACACTTTGCAAACCATAGCCTAGGCATATCAAACCAATCAATAAGAAAGGTTATTGAGAATTTGCGAAATATTAGGAATCACATTATTCGTATGCTTGTGTTTGTGTTGTTTGGTGATGTTTCTATCAAGTTCTATTAATTCAAAAAATTTTGGAAGAGAAAAAGAATGGAAACCAACACTTTCCAAACCATAGCCTAGGCAAATCAAACCAATCAATAAGAAAGGTTATTGAGAATTTAAGAAACATTAGGAATCGTATGATTCGTATGCTTTTGTTTGTGTTGTTTGGTGATGTTTCTATCAAGTTCTATTAATTCAAAGATTTTTGGAAGACAAAAATAATGGAAACCAACACTTTCCAAACCATAGTCTAGGCAAATCAAACCAATCAATAAGAAAGGTTATTGTGATTTTGAGAAACATTAGGAATCGCATGATTCGTATGCTTGTGTTTGTGTTCTTCGGTGATCTTTCTATCAAGTTCTATTAATTCAAAGATTTATGGAAGAGAAAAAGATTGAAGAAAAACACTTTCCAAACCATATCCTATAAAAATCAAACCAATCTATATGAAAGGTTTTGAAAACATTAGGAATCGCATGATTCGTTTGCTTGTGTTTGTGTTGTTTGGTGATGTTTCTATCAAGTTCTATTAATTCAAGGATTTTTGGAAGAGAAAAGGAATGGAAACCAACACTTCCAAACCATAGCCTAGGCAAAACAAACCAATCAATAAGAAAGGTTACTGTCATTTTGAGAAACATTAGGAATTGCATGATTCGTATGCTTGTGTTTGTGTTGTTCGGCGATGTTTCTATCAAGTTCTATTAATTCAAAGATTTATGGAAGAGAAAAAGATTGAAAAAAACACTTTCCAAACCATAGCCTAGATAAATCTAACCAATCAATATGAAAGGTTTTGAAAACATTAGGACTCGCATGATTCGTATGCTTGTGTTTGTGTTGTTTGGTGATGTTTCTATAAAGTTCTATTAATTCAAAGATTTTTGGAAGAGAAAAAGATTGGAAATAAACACTTTCCAAATTATAGCCTAGACAAATCAAACCAATTAATAAGAAAGGTTATTGAGAATTTGCGAAACATTAGGAACCGTAAGAAAGGTTATTGAGAATTTGAGCAACATTAGGAATTACATGATTCGTATGCTTGTGTTTGTGTTGTTTGATGATGTTTCTCTCAAGTTCTATAAATTCAAAGATTTTTGGAAGAGAAAAAGAATGGAAACCAACACTTTCCAAACCATTGCCTAGGCAAATAAAACCAATCAATAAGAAGTGTTATTGAGAATTTGAGAAACATTAGGAATCGCATGATTCGCATGCTTGTGTTTGTGTTGTTTTGTGATGTTTCTCTCAAATTCTATTAATTCAAAGATTAATGGAAGAGAAAAAGAATGGAAACCATCACTTTCCAAACCATAGTCTAGGCAAATGAAACCAATCAATAAGAAAGGTTATTGTGATTTTGAGAAACATTAGGAATCGCATGATTCGTATGCTTGTGTTTATGTTCTTCCGTGATGTTTCTATCAAGTTCTATTAATTCAAAGATTTATGGAGGAGAAGAAGATTGAAAAAAACACTTTCCAAACCATAGCCTAGACAAATCAAACCAATCAATATGAAAGGTTTTGAAAACATTAGGAATCGCATTATTGGTATGCTTAAGTTTGTGTTTTTTGGTGATGTTTCTATCAAGTTCTATTAATTCAAAGATTTTTGGAAGAGAAAAAAATTGGAAACAAACACTTTCCAAAGCATAGCCTAGACAAATCAAACCAATTAATAAGAAAGGTTATTGTGATTTTAAGAAACATTAGGTATTGCATGATTCGTATGCTTGTGTTTGTGTTGTTTGGTGATGTTTCTATCAAATTCTATTAATTCAAACATTTTTGGAAGAGAAACATAATGGAAACCAACGCTTTCGAAACCATAGTCTAGGCAAATCCAACCAATCAATAAGAAAGGTTATTGTGGTTTTGAGAAACATTAGGAATCGCATGATTCGTATGCTTGTGTTTGTGTTCTTCGGTGATAATTCTATCAAGTTCTATTAATTCAAAGATTTATGGAAGAGAAAAAGATTGAAGAAAAACAATTTCCAAACCATAGCCTAGAAAAATCAAACCAATCTATATGAATGGTTTTGAAAACATTAGGAATCGCATGATTCGTATGCTTGTGTTTCTGTTGTTTGGTGATGTTTCTATCAAGTTCTATTAATTCAAAGATTTTTGGAAGAGAAAAAGAATGGAAACCAACACTTTCCAAACCATAGCCTAGGCATATCAAACCAATCAATAAGAAAGGTTATTGAGAATTTGAGAAACATTAGGAATTGCATTATTCGTATGCTTGTGTTTGTGTTGTTTGGTGATGTTTCAATCAAGCTCTATTAATTCAAAGATTTTTGGAAGCGAAAAAGAATTGAAGCCAACACTTTCCAAACCATAGCCTAGGCAAATCAAACCAATCAATAACAAAGGTTATTGAGAATTTAAGAAACATTAGGAATCGTATGATTCGTATGCTTTTGTCTGTGTTGTTTGGTGATGTTTCTATCAAGTTCTATTAATTCAAATATTTTTGGAAGAGAAAAATAATGGAAACCAACGCTTTCCAAACCATAGTCTAGGCAAATCAAACCAATCAATAAGAAAGGTTATTGTGATTTTGAGAAACATTAGGAATCGCATGATTCGTAAGCTTGTGTTTGTGTTGTTCGGTCATGTTTCTATCAAGTTCTATTAATTAAAAGATTTAGGGAAGAGAAGAGGATTGAAAAAAAAACACTTTCCAAACCATAGCCTAGACAAATCAAACCAATCTATATGAAAGGTTTTGAAAACATTAGGAATCGCATGATTCGTATGCTTGTGTTTGTGTTGTTTGGTGATGTTTCTATAAAGTTTTATTAATTCAAAGATTTTTGGAAGAGAAAAAGAATGGAAACCAACACTTTCCAAACCATAGTATAGGCAAATCAACCAATCAATAAGAAAGGTTATTGTGATTTTGAGAAACATTAGGAATCGCATGATTCGTATGCTTGTGTTTGTGTTGTTCGGTCATGTTTCTATCAAGTTCTATTAATTCAAAGATTTATGGAAGAGAAAAGGATTGAAGAAAAACACTTTCCAAACCATAGCCTAGACAAATCAAACCAATCTATATGAAAGGTTTTGAAAACATTAGGAATCGCATGATTCGTATGCTTGTGTTTGTGTTGTTTGGTGATGTTTCTATAAAGTTTTATTAATTCAAAGATTTTTGGAAGAGAAAAAGGATGGAAACCAACACTTTCCAAACCATAGTCTAGGCAAATCAAACCAATCAATAATAAAGGTTATTGTGATTTTGAGAAACATTAGGAATCGCATGATTCGTATGCTTGTGTTTGTGTTGTTCGGTGATGTTTCTATCAAGTTCTATTAATTCAAAGATTTATGGAGGAGAAAAAGATTGAAAAAAACACTTTCCAAACCATAGCCTAGACAAATCAAACCAATCAATATGAAAGGTTTTGAAAGTTTTAGGAATCGCATGATTGGTATGCTTAAGTTTGTGTTTTTTGGTGATGTTTCTATCAAGTTCTATGAATTCAAAGATTTTTGGAAGAGAAAAAAATTGGAAACAAACACTTTCCAAAGCATAGCCTAGACAAATCAAACCAATTAATAAGAAAGGTTATTGTGATTTTAAGAAACATTAGGTATTGCATGATTCGTATGCTTGTGTTTGTGTTGTTTGGTGATGTTTCTATCAAATTCTATTAATTCAAACATTTTTGGAAGATAAACATAATGGAAACCAACGCTTTCCAAACCATAGTCTAGGCAAATCAAACCAATCAATAAGAAAGGTTATTGTGGTTTTGAGAAACATTAGGAATCGCATGATTCGTATGCTTGTGTTTGTGTTCTTCGGTGATAATTCTATCAAGTTCTATTAATTCAAAGATTTATGGAAGAGAAAAAGATTGAAGAAAAACAATTTCCAAACCATAGCCTAGAAAAATCAAACCAATCTATATGAAAGGTTTTGAAAACATTAGGAACGCATGATTCGTATGCTTGTGTTTATGTTGTTTGGTGATCTTTCTCTCAAGTTCTATTAATTCGAAGATTTTTGGAAGAGAAAAAGAATGGAAACCAACACTTTCCAAACCATTGTCTAGGCAAATGAAACCAATCAATAAGAAAGGTTATTGTGATTTTGAGAAACATTAGGAATCGCATGATTCATATGCTTGTGTTTATGTTCTTTGGTGATGTTTCTATCAAGTTCTATTAATTCAAAGATTTATGGAAGTGAAAAATATTGAAGAAAAACACTTTCCAAACCATAGTCTAGGCAAATCAAACCAATCAATAAGAAAGGATATTGTGATTTTGAGAAACATTAGGAATCACATGATTCGTACGCTTGTGTTTGTGGTTTTCGGTCATGTTTCTATCAACTTCTATTAATTCAAAGATTTAGGGAAGAGAAGAAGATTGAAAAAAAACACTTTCCAAACCATAGTGTAGACAAATCAAACCAATCAATATGAAAGGTTTTGAAAACATTAGGAATCGCATGATGCGTATGCTTAAGGTTGTGTTTTTTGGTGATGTTTCTAACAAGTTCTATTAATTCAAAGATTTTTGGAAGAGAAAAAGATTGGAAACAAACACTTTCCAAAGCATAGCCTAGACAAATCAAACCAATTAATAAGAAAGGTTATTGAGAATTTGCGAACATTAGGATTCGTAAGAAAGGTTATTGAGAATTTGAGCAACATTAGGAATTGCATGATTCGTATGCTTGCGCTTGTGTTGTTTGGTGATGTTTCTCTCAAGTTCTATTAATTCAAAGATTTTTGGAAGATAAAAAGAATGGAAACCAACACTTTCCAAACCAAAGCCTAGGAAAATCAAACAAATCAATAAGAAAGGTTATTGAGAATTCGAGAAACATTAGGAATCGCATGATTCGTAAGCTTGTGTTTTTGTTGTTTGCTGATGTTTCTCGCAATTTCTATTAAATCAAAGATTTTTGGATGATAAAAAGAATGGAAACCAACACTTTCCAAACCATAGCCTAGGAATATCAAACCAATCAATAAGAAAGGTTATTGAGAATCTAAGAAACATTAGGAATCGCATTATTCGTGTGCTTGTGTTTGTGTTGTTTGGTGATGTTTCTATCAAGTTTTATTAATTCAAAGAATTTTGGAAGAGACATAGAATGAAAACCAACACTTTCCAAACCATAGCCTAGGAAAATCAAACCAATCAATAAGAAAGGTTATTGAGAATTTAAGAAACATTAGGAATCGTATGATTCGTATGCTTTTGTTTGTGTTGTTTGGTGAGGTTTCGATCAAGTTCTATTAATTCAAAGATTCATGGAAGAAAAAAAGATTGAATAAAAAAACTTTCCAAACCATAGTCTAGAAAAATCAAACCAATCTATATGAAAGGTTTTGAAAACATTAGGAATCGCATGATTTGTATCCTTGTGTTTGTGTTGTTCGGTGATGTTTCTATCAAAATCTATTAATTCAAATATTTATAGAAGAGAAAACGATTGAAAAAAAAACACTTTCCACACCATAGCCTAGACAAATCAAACAAATCAATATGAAAGCTTTTGTAAGTATTAGGAATGGCATGATTCGTATGCTTGTGTTTGTGTTGTTTGGTGATGTTTCTATAAAGTTCTATTAATTCAAAGATTTTCGGAAGAGAAAAAGATTGGAAACAAACACTTTCCAAAGCATATCCTAGACAAATCAAACCAATTAATAAGAAAGGTTATTGAGAATTTGTGAAACATTAGGAATCGTAAGAAAGGTTATTGAGAATTTGAGCAACATTAGGAATCGCATGATTCGTATGCTTGTGTTTGTGTTGTTTGGTGATGTTTCTATAAAGTTTTATTAATTCAAAGATTTTTGGAAGAGAAAAAGGATGGAAACCAACACTTTCCAAACCATAGTCTAGGCAAATCAAACCAATCAATAAGAAAGGTTTTTGTGATTTTGAGAAACATTAGGAATCGCATGATTCGTATGCTTGTGTTTGTGTTGTTCGGTGATGTTTCTATCAAGTTCTATTAATTCAAAGATTTATGGAGGAGAAGAAGATTGAAAAAAACACTTTCCAAACCATAGCCTAGACAAATCAAACCAATCAATATGAAAGGTTTTGAAAACATTAGGAATCGCATGATTGGTATGCTTAAGTTTGTGTTTTTTTGGTGATGTTTCTATCAAGTTCTATTAATTCAAAGATTTTTGGAAGAGAAAAAAATTGGAAACAAACACTTTCCAAAGCATAGCCTAGACAAATCAAACCAATTAATAAGAAAGGTTATTGTGATTTTAAGAAACATTAGGTATTGCATGATTCGTATGCTTGTGTTTGTGTTGTTTGGTGATGTTTCTATCAAATTCTATTAATTCAAACATTTTTGGAAGAGAAACATAATGGAAACCAACGCTTTCCAAACCATAGTCTAGGCAAATCAAACCAATCAATAAGAAAGGTTATTGTGGTTTTGAGAAACATTAGGAATCGCATGATTCGTATGCTTGTGTTTGTGTTCTTCGGTGATAATTCTATCAAGTTCTATTAATTCAAAGATTTATGGAAGAGAAAAAGATTGAAGAAAAACAATTTCCAAACCATAGCCTAGAAAAATCAAACCAATCTATATGAAAGGTTTTGAAAACATTAGGAATCGCATGATTCGTATGCTTGTGTTTCTGTTGTTTGGTGATGTTTCTATCAAGTTCTATTAATTCAAAGATTTTTGGAAGAGAAAAAGAATGGAAACCAACACTTTCCAAACCATAGCCTAGGCATATCAAACCAATCAATAAGAAAGGTTATTGAGAATTTGAGAAACATTAGGAATTGCATTATTCGTATGCTTTTGTTTGTGTTGTTTGGTGATGTTTCAATCAAGCTCTATTAATTCAAAGATTTTTGGAAGAGAAAAAGAATTGAAACCAACACTTTCCAAACCATAGCCTAGGCAAATCAAACCAATCGATAACAAAGGTTATTGAGAATTTAAGAAACATTAGGAATCGTATGATTCGTATGCTTTTGTCTGTGTTGTTTGGTGATGTTTCTATCAAGTTCTATTAATTCAAATATTTTTGGAAGAGAAAAATAATGGAAACCAACGCTTTCCAAACCATAGTCTAGGCAAATCAAACCAATCAATAAGAAAGGTTATTGTGATTTTGAGAAACATTAGGAATCGCATGATTCGTATGCTTGTGTTTGTGTTGTTCGGTCATGTTTCTATCAAGTTCTATTAATTAAAAGATTTAGGTAAGAGAAGAAGATTGAAAAAAAAACACTTTCCAAACCATAGCCTAGACAAATCAAACCAATCTATATGAAAGGTTTTGAAAACATTAGGAATCGCATGATTCGTATGCTTGTGTTTGTGTTGTTTGGTGATGTTTCTTTAAAGTTTTATTAATTCAAAGATTTTTGGAAGAGAAAAAGAATGGAAACCAACACTTTCCAAACCATAGTATAGGCAAATCAACCAATCAATAAGAAAGGTTATTGTGATTTTGAGAAACATTAGGAATCGCATGATTCGTATGCTTGTGTTTGTGTTGTTCGGTCATGTTTCTATCAAGTTCTATTAATTCAAAGATTTATGGAAGAGAAAAGGATTGAAGAAAAACACTTTCCAAACCATAGCCTAGACAAATCACACCAATCTATATGAAAGGTTTTGAAAACATTAGGAATCGCATGATTCGTATGCTTGTGTTTGTGTTGTTTGGTGATGTTTCTATAAAGTTTTATTAATTCAAAGATTTTTGGAAGAGAAAAAGAATGGAAACCAACACTTTCCAAACCATAGTCTAGGCAAATCAAACCAATCAATAAGAAAGGTTATTGTGATTTTGAGAAACATTAGGAATCGCATGATTCGTATGCTTGTGTTTGTGTTGTTCGGTCATGTTTCTATCAAGTTCTATTAATTCAAAGATTTATGGAAGAGAAAAAGATTGAAGAAAAACACTTTCCAAACCATAGCCTAGACAAATCAAATCAATCTATATGAAAGGTTTTGAAAACATTAGGAACGCATGATTCGTATGCTTGTGTTTGTGTTGTTTGGTGATCTTTCTCTCAAGTTCTATTAATTCGAAGATTTTTGGAAGAGAAAAAGAATGGAAACCAACACTTTCCAAACCATTGTCTAGGCAAATGAAACCAATCAATAAGAAAGGTTATTGTGATTTTGAGAAACATTAGGAATCGCATGATTCGTATGCTTGTGTTTATGTTCTTTGGTGATGTTTCTATATGTTCTATTAATTCAAAGATTTATGGAAGTGAAAAATATTGAAGAAAAACACTTTCCAAACCATAGTCTAGGCAAATCAAACCAATCAATAAGAAAGGATATTGTGATTTTGAGAAACATTAGGAATCGCATGATTCGTATGCTTGTGTTTGTGGTTTTCGGTCATGTTTCTATCAACTTCTATTAATTCAAAGATTTAGGGAAGAGAAGAAGATTGAAAAAAAACACTTTCCAAACCATAGCCTAGACAAATCAAACCAATCAATATGAAAGGTTTTGAAAACATTAGGAATCGCATGATGCGTATGCTTAAGGTTGTGTTTTTTGGTGATGTTTCTAACAAGTTCTATTAATTCAAAGATTTTTGGAAGAGAAAAAGATTGGAAACAAACACTTTCCAAAGCATAGCCTAGACAAATCAAACCAATTAATAAGAAATGTTATTGAGAATTTGCGAACATTAGGATTCGTAAGAAAGGTTATTGAGAATTTGAGCAACATTAGGAATTGCATGATTCGTATGCTTGCGCTTGTGTTGTTTGGTGATGTTTCTCTCAAGTTCTATTAATTCAAAGATTTTTGGAAGATAAAAAGAATGGAAACCAACACTTTCCAAACCAAAGCCTAGGAAAATCAAACAAATCAATAAGAAAGGTTATTGAGAATTCGAGAAACATTAGGAATCGCATGATTCGTAAGCTTGTGTTTTTGTTGTTTGCTGATGTTTCTCTCAATTTCTAATAATTCAAAGATTTTTGGATGATGAAAAGAATGGAAACCAACACTTTCCAAACCATGGCCTAGGAATATCAAACCTATCAATAAGAAAGGTTATTGAGAATCTAAGAAACATTAGGAATCGCATTATTCGTATGCTTGTGTTTGTGTTGTTTGGTGATGTTTCTATCAAGTTCTATTAATTCATAGATTTTTGGAAGAGAAAAAGAATGGAAACCAACACTTTCCAAGCCATAGTCTAGGCAAATCAAACCAATCAATAAGAAAGGTTATTGTGATTTTGAGAAAACATTAGGAATCGCATGATTCGTATGGTTGTGTTTGTGTTGTTCGGTCATGTTTCTATCAAGTTCTATTAATTCAAAGATTTAGGGAAGAGAAGAAGATTGAAAAAAAACACTTTCCAAACCATAGCCTAGACAAATCAAACCAATCAATATGAAAGGTTTGAAAACATTAGGAATCGCATGATTCGTATGCTTGTGTTTGTGTTGTTTGGTGATGTTTCTAACAAGTTCTATTAATTCAAAGATTTTTGGAAGAGAAAACGAATGGAAACGAACTCTTTCCAAACCATAGTCTAGGAAAATCAAACCAATCAATAAGAAAGGTTATTGTGATTTTGAGAAACATTACGAATCGCATGATTCGTATGCTTGTGTTTGTGTTGTTCGGTGATGTTTCTATCACGTTCTATTAATTCATAGATTTATGGAAGAGAAAAAGATTAAAAAAAACAATTTCCAAACCATAGCCTGGACAAATCAAGCCAATCATTATGAAAGGTTTTCAAAACATTAGGAATCGCATGATTCGTATGCTTGTGTTTGTGTTGTTTGGTGATGTTTCTATCAAGTTCTATTAGTTCAAAGATTTTTGGAAGAGAAAAAGATTGGAAACAAACACTTTACAAAGCATAGCCTAGTCAAATCAAACCAATTAATAAGAAAGGTTATTGAGAATTTGAGAAACTTTAGGAATCGTAAGAAAGGTTATTGAGAATTTGAGGAACATTAGGAATTGCATGATTCGTATGTTTGTGTTTGTGTTGTTTAGTGATGTTTCTATCAAGTTCTATTAATTCAAAGATTTTTGGAAGAGAAAAAGGATGGAAACCAACACTTTCCAAACCATAGTCTAGGCAAATCAAACCAATCAATAAGAAAGGTTATTGAGAATTTGAGAAATATTAGGAATCGCATAATTCGTATGGTTGTGTTTGTGTTGTTTGGTGATGTTTCTATCAAGTTCTATTAATTCAAAGACTTTTGGAACAGAAAAAGAACGGAAACCCACACTTTCCAAACCATAGCCTAGGCAAATCAAACCAATCAATAAGAAAGGTTATTGAGAATTTGAGACCCATCAGGAATCTCATGATTTGTATGCTTGTGTTTGTGTAGTTTGGTGATGTGATGTTTCTATCAAGTTCTATTAAGAGTCCGTTTGGCAAATCATTGCTGATGCTGATGCTGATCGATTGCTGATGCTGATTGATTGCTGATGCTGATATTAATTGCTGATATTGTGAAAACTTATTTTTTCGATAAGCAAATGAGTGTTTGGTAAGACGGTTTGCTGATTTTATATGTATGAAATATAATTTTACCATTTTACCCCTAAAAATATAAAAAAGAAAAAAAACAAGAGTTTTGGAGATGCTCGTCGGTCAACATTCTCATAGCTAGCCCTCCTCCCATTTACACATTCACTCTACCGACCTTGTGGGAGGTCGGGCTCGCCGGCACCTTCATACTCACCGCATTCTGGGCGGGGCACTCCTTCGTCACCTTCCATCTCCGGCATCGTCACTGACGAAATTCCAGGGTTTTCCGCCGCCCTCTCGATCCTCGCCAATCTCGTCCTCTTCAGCGGCTTTTCGTTACTCAAAGCCGAATTCCGGCGTATTGGGTGGCTCCACTGTGTAACAATGGTGAAATACACTTACCAGGTCAAGGACATTCAGATCTGGAAGAGATGCTGGAATGGGGATTTGGCGGAGGGGGTCGGCAACGAGGGCGGAAGTGGTTATCGTCGGAGGGAGAGGACTATGCAGCGGGTGGTGGACGCGGAGGAGAGATCGAGTTCCAGTGGGCGCCGATGTCGGGGGTTTTGACGGCGGCGAGGGAGGAGAAGGTGGTGGTCCTGGTGGTTTCAGAGGAAGAGCTTGCGGAGCGGGGGACGGTGGCGGTGGTGTGACTGTGTACGAAGAAGGAAGGGGTAGAACATGGAAATGAGCAAATCAGCATTGCTGATATTTCCTTGCTTATTTCGATAACCATGGGTACCCATGCTTTTTTTTTTGTTGCTTATAATCAAAAGTTTGCTTATAAACACTTAAATGAAAAAAATGTGTTTGGCAAAACTCAGTTGCTTATTTTGTGCTTATAAGCAAAAATGTGCTCATAAGTCTTTAAAAATAGAGTTGCCAAACGGACTCTAAATCAAAGATTTTTGGAAGAGAAAGTGAATGGAAACCAATACTTTCCAAAACATAGGCTAGGCAAATCAAACCAATCAATAAGAAAGATTATTGAGAATTTGAGAGACATTAGGAATCGCATGATTCGTATGCTTGTGTTTGTGTTGTTTGGTGATGTTTCTATCAAGTTCTATTAATTCAAAGATTTTTGGAAGAGAAAAATAATGGAAACCAACACTATCCAAACCATAGCCTAGCCTAGGCAAATCAAACCAATCAATAAGAAAGGTTATTGAGAATTTGAGAAATATTAGGAATCGCATAATTCGTATGGTTGTGTTTGTGTTGTTTGGTGATGTTTCTATCAAGTTCTATTAATTCAAAGATTTTTGGAAGAGGAAAAGAATGGAAACCAACACTATCCAAACCATAGCCAAAGCAAATCAAACCAATCAATAAGAAACGTTATTGAGAATTTGATAAACAGTAGGAATCGCATGATTCGTATGCTTGTGTTTGTGTTGTTTGGTGATGTTTCTATCAAGTTCTATTAATTCAAATATTTTTGGAAGAGAAAGAGAATGGAAACCAACACTATCCAAAACATAGCCTATCCTAGGCAAATCAAACCAATCAATAAGAAAGGTTATTGTGAATTTGAGAAATATTAGGAATCGCATAATTCGTATGGTTATGTTTGTGTTGTTTGGTGATGTTTCTATCAAGTTCTATTAATTCAAAGATTTTTGGAAGAGAAAAAGATTGGAAACCAACACTTTCCAAACCATAGTCTAGGCAAATGAAACCAATCAATAAGAAAGGTTATTGAAAATTTGAGAAACAGTAGGAATCTCATGATTCGTATGCTTGTGTTTGTGTAGTTTGGTGATGTTTCTATCAAGTTCTATTAAATCAAAGATTTTTGGAAGAGAAAGTGAATAGAAACCAATACTTTCCAAACCATAGCCTAGGCAAATCAAACCAATCAATAAGAAAGATTATTGAGAATTTGAGAAACATTAGGAATCGCATGATTCGTATGTTTGTGTTTGTGTTGTTTAGTGATGTTTCTATCAAGTTGTATTAATTCAAAGATTTTTGGAAGAGAAAAAGAATGGAAACCAACACTATCTAAAACATAGCCTAGGCAAATCAAACCAATCGATAAGAAAGGTTATTGAGAATTTGAGAAACAGTAGGATTCGCATGATTCGTATGTTTGTGTTTGTGTTGTTTAGTGATGTTTCTATCATGTTCTATTAATTCAAAGATTTTTGGAAGAGAAAAAGAATGGAAACCAAGACTTTCCAAACCATAGTCTAGGCAAATCAAAGCAATCAATAAGAAAGGTTATTGAGAATTTGAGAAACATTAGGAATTGCATGATTCGTATGCTTGTGTTTGTGTTGTTTGGTGATGTTTCTATCAAGTTCTATTAATTCAAAGATTTTGGGAAAACAAAAAGAATGGAAACCAACACTATCCAAAACATAGCATAGCCTAGGAAAAATCAAACCAATCAATAAGAAAGGTTATTGAGAATTGGAGAAACAGTAGGAATCGCATGATTCGTCTGCTTGTGTTTGTGTTGTTTGGTGATGTTTCTTGTTGGGACGCTATCAAGAACGCTTGCGTACTTGTTAGTGTTCCACACAACCGTCCCTTAGTTTTGATATGACAAACTCACTTTGATTCTAATAAAGTTGTCCAAGTGTTCAGGAACGCCAGTGACCAAAAGGACAACAAGTGTGTATGAGCGTCCCACAAGATTAGGGACGCTAGGTAACAGGAAGTAAGGACCAGCCAGGACTACTTGAGCAAGGACGGAGTCCCGAGCAAGTAGGAACGCAAGAAAGGAGTCCTTACTCACTAGCCGACAGGATGACATCACTCGACAATGTTTGATCATCCAAGGACACGTGGAGACCGATCCTGTAGCGGAGTCCAACACTACGTGGCGGACGATCCTGTTACAGAGGCCATCAACACGTGGCGGCCGATCTTGTAGCGAAGTTCATCATACACAGCTGGATACAGGAAGCTTCCTCATCACCGCCCTACTACGTGGAGGAAGATCCTGTAGCCACGTCCATAAAGGGCATGATCGTCCCAGAGAAATGACGCCCTTCCCCAAGTCCTATAAATAGCCCCAAGGCATTTATTGTGAAACCAACGCTTTCAGGAATATTCAGAGAGAATCAAAGAGAAAGCGACTCACTCAAGAACATGAAGAACTAACTCAAGAACTCAAGAACAGTGCTAGAACTTGTGTTAGATCGAGTGAGATTTGTAACCAAATCACAAAAACAGTTTGTAAGAGAAAACCCAAAAAGAGAGAGAAAGAGAGTTCTGCGAAGTACTGCAGAACGTAGGAATAGAGTCCTTTAGTAGATTGAACTCGCTTAAGTTGTAGGCTTAGAGGAGTCCTTTACTAGTGGACTTAGGGAAAAGCTAAGTGCCAGAGAACTGTAAAGACTCGCCAGTACAACTGTAAGGACGTTCAATAGAAAGGAAAGAACTATTCAAAAATCCTCCAAGGAGGTAGAGGTTTACACTCAAGGACTACTTGGTCTTGAGTGGTTCCTCTATAATTCTCTGCGTTCATCTATTATCTGTTTAGTACTTAATTTCCGCTGCTTTACTCAAGGACGCCCCTACTCCTCGTAGGGACGCCTAACCTAAGGACGCCTTTATCAAAGTAAAGGACGTCCCTCAGTACTAACGATCCAACAATTGGTATCAGAGCGGGCGCTCTAGATTCTTACTGAGTTGCAGGTAAAGATGGACATGGAACCTATTGGAATCTCTTTTGTAAAGCCTCCGCGCCTAACGGACGGCAACTTCAACCGATGGAAGACTAGGTTTGAAAATTTCTGCAGAGGTCAAAATTATCAATGCTGGAAGGTTATTTTGAATGGAGATCTCAAGGTTCCCGATGACAAAGCTGATAAGGAGGACGAGTGGGGTCCTGATGAGTTCAAGCTGATGGAAACCAATGCAAAAGCTATCTGTTTTCTTCAAGTGTCCTTGTGCGAAAGGGACGCCACTCGAGTTGGCAACTTGCCTACAGCGAAACAATAGTGGGAAGCTCTTGAGAAGTTCCATGTGGGAACCACTAAAATGAAGGAGGACGTCCAGCTGAAAATCAAGAAGGAGTTCTATGCTTTTAGCATGCTGCCAAATGAGACGGTGAACGACTACACATATCGCTTTGAGGCCCTTGTCACCAAGATGAGGAACTTGGGCATCCCAGAAACAGAAATCTCCATGAGGAATAGAGTTCAAGTGGTCATTGATGGTTTGACCGGGGTTTGGAACTTTGACAGGACAACGTTCAAAGAAAACACAGCCAACAAAACTCTCGATATGGAAGAAATCTATGGGAAGCTCAGGCAGTACGAGGAAAGAAGAATTTCTGATATGGCTAATCTTGGACAGAATCCTCAAACTGATCTTGCTTTGGCGTCCACAACACCAGAGTACGCTGAGTACCTTCGGCGTCAACAGGAGATCGCTGTAATGGTGGAAGCCAACAAAGCCGAGAACCGCGAGAAGATGCGCATTCAAGCCTTAAAGGAAAGAGAAAGCAAGTCTAAAGAACAACTGGACGCAGAAGAAGAAGTTGCTCTCTTTAACAAAGTTCTCCGTGTTTTTGGCAAAAGGAACAAACATGTCAATAAACACAAGATGCCCAAGAAGGAAAGCCGCAAGTACACTGAGGCAGAAATGAAGGAACTCACATGTTACAAGTGTAACAGAAAAGGGCACTTTGCTAAGAAATGCACAACAGGAATGTCTGCAAAGGAAATGAAGACAAAAGCTCTCATTGGAGCGTTCGCCTCTGCATGGGACAATGGGAGTTCTTCCTCTGATGATGATGATGATGAAGAACCCGATGAACAAGCATACATAGCCCTTGAGGACGCATCTGATGGTGAGCAAGTAGCTTTCATGGCTATGGAGGACGTTACCGTTGTTGAACAGAACGCTTCGAAATCTGAAAATGAGGTAACCCGTGAGTCTATGATGAGTTCATTAGAAAATTGTTCTAAATCCAAGCTCATTAAACTTATTGGAAGAATCATGGAAGAAAGTGTTGTCATGCAACATAGAATGGATGAACTTGAACTTGAAAATGAAAATATAGTGGTTGAATGTGAAAACTGTAGTTCCATGACCATTCAACTAGAGTCCTCTTGTGACGAAACTAAGTCCCTAAAAACTGAAATCATGTGTCTCAAACTTGAGAACGCTAAGCTTAGGGAAGAAGTGAAAGTGATGGGTAAGAGTCCCATAGTTGAAGAAGTGAGACCAATGGTCTTCGTCCCAGCTAAGAGAGGTCTAGGTTATGAATCTGACACTAAGAACTCTCTTCCTAGTGATTTTGAGGCAAGTAAAACTTCAGAACTTGAACTTGAACGGGAGAAAACCAAAAATCTTCTTGAAAGAATTAGAGTTCCAGAGAGTGGGGAATTAGGAAAGGAAGACTACTACACTAACTCCACTAGTCATAAGATTTACAAGAAGATCGCTAAAGGGGACGGTTCAAAAGTTTGTAATCCTCAAAAGATGAAAGAAAACAAGATTCAGCGTCCCAATAAGAAGTACTATCTTGGTACTTACTATAGGACGTGTTGGTACTATGGACAAGGAGATCACTTCAAATATGATTGCTTAAAACTCAAAGAAGATGTTGAAAATGGAAAAGCTGCTAGGACTAACAACGAAAATGCTAAGTCTGTTCCTAAGGCTAATCCTAGGCGTTCTAGACGCTCTAGGAACTCTTTCCGCAAGCATGCTATTTCAAATGATGAATATTAATGACTACATGCCAGAACCAGAGTTCTATTTCTGTAACGAACCAGGTAAGGAACACCTTGCCTGGGTCGCCAAACACTAACGTTATTATGGCAGGTGGAAGTGAGCGGACGCCCATGGATCATTGATAGTGGCGCCTCAAATCATATGACAGGAAGCCAGATCCATCTCACTTCTATCCAAAGTAGTGCCACGGGAGGAACTGTCTCGTTTGGCAACAAGGGCAAAGGAAAGATCAAAGGAACGGGAACTGCTATACTCAACCCGTCCATCAAAGCAACAAATGTCAGTCTTGTTGAAGGACTTGGCTTCAATCTTCTTAGCGTCTCCCAGATGTGTGATCAAGGTGAAAATCTAGTCACATTTGACTCAAAGGAGTGCCTCGTCATCAACAAGAAATCAAACAAAGTCGTTCTCAAAGGAGTACGCCAGAACAATGTCTACATCTTTAACCAGGAGTTCAAGCCTAAATCAGAGTTATGTCTATCTGCATCAAAGGAGGACGCTGATCTCTGGCATCGCCGACTTGGCCATGCTGGACCAAGCACAATCCTTAAGCTACACCAGCGAAATCTTGTGAAAGGACTTCCCCGAATTGATCCTGAGAAAGTTGAACAGTGTGAAGCTTGCATCAAAGGGAAGCAAACAAGAACGTCTTTTAAATCCAAGAACGAAGTCAGTACAAAGAAGCCTTTGGAACTGCTCCATATGGATCATTGTGGACCCATGAAGACGTTGAGCTATGGTGGAAAGAGGTACATTTACGTTCTTGTAGATGATTTTTCTCGATTCACTTGGGTTCTTTTCTTGGTGTCAAAAGCAGATTGCTTCAATGCGTTCAAATTCTTCATCAAACAAGTGGAAGTTTCTCTTGAGACGTCTCTCAAAGCCATAAGATCAGACCATGGAATGGAGTTCCAAAATTCAGAGTTCCTGGCCTACTGTGATCAACATGGAGTCTCTCACAACTTCTCAGCTCCAAGGACGCCTCAACAAAATGGAGTTGTGGAAAGAAAGAACAGGACGCTAGAGGATATGGCAAGGACCATGCTCTTGGCAAATAGCGTTCCAAAGTACTTCTGGGCGGAAGCTATTGCTACAGCATGTTATATCATCAATCGTGCCATGATCCGTCCTCTGCTGAAGAAGACGTCCTATGAGTTGTTGAATGGAAGGAAGCCTCGCATTGATTATCTCAGAGTTTTTGGATGCAAGTGTTTCGTTCACAACAATGATAAAGAAAAACTTGGAAAATTTGATGCAAGGAGTGATGAAGCCATATTCCTTGGGTACTCTCTTACCAGCAAAGCATATAGAGTTTTCAACAAAAGGACTCTAAAGCTTGAGGAGAGTATTCATGTTGTGTTCAAAGAACGTTCATCTCATAAAGAAAAACCAAGTAAGAAAGAACGTTCTTCCTCAGAACAACAGGACGACTCTGAAAATGAAGCTGAAGATTGGAGTTCTGGAAAATACTATGTCTCTAAGGACGCATCTCCAAATCCTGAAGAAGTCTCAGTGGACGCTCCCAGTGTTGTTCAAGGAGTTCCCTCTCGTAGTGAATCCCCAGTTCAACAAGATGTAGCTGAATCAAGTCAACAAGGCGAGCAACGTCAAAGTGTGGACGCTCTCTCTGAGGGGGAACACATTGAGAACGATGCTCAAAGTGACAGTGATAATTCTGATGGAGACATTGATCCAAGATTTGCTCATTTGTTTCAAAGGGAGTCCCGTTTCTCTAGGGACCATCCAACTTCTCAAATTGTTTCTGATCCTTCTCAAGGAGTTCAAACAAGGTCAGCTGCAAGCAAGTCCCAAAGTGCAAATTTAGCGTTCTGTGCGTTCAATGCCTTTGTCTCTATGGTGGAGCCAAAGAATATCAAAGAAGCACTCCAGGACGCTGATTGGATTCAAGCAATGCAAGAAGAACTCAATCAGTTTGAAAGGAGCAAAGTTTGGACTCTCGTCCCTCGTCCCAAAGGCAAAAACATCATAGGGACGCGATGGGTGTTCAGAAATAAGCTTGATGAGAGTGGACGTGTGTCAAGAAACAAGGCAAGACTGGTGGCTCAAGGATTCAAGCAAGAGGAAGGCATAGACTATGATGAGACCTTTGCTCCTGTTGCTAGAATTGAAGCCGTTCGTCTCCTTATTGCCTTCGCCGCTCACAAAGGATTCAAGTTATTTCAAATGGACGTCAAGACTGCCTTTCTCAATGGAAAGCTAAAGGAGGAAGTGTATGTTGCTCAGCCGCCTGGCTTCGAGGACGCCTCTCACCCAGATCATGTGTACTACCTGGACAAAGCACTCTATGGACTCAAGCAAGCCCCTCGTGCATGGTACGACAGCTTTGCGTCCTTTCTTTTGTCTCATGGGTACACTAGAGGTTCAATTGATAAAACTTTGTTTATAAAGAAAGTTCACAAGGACATTTTAATTGCCCAAGTCTATGTTGATGATATAGTCTTTGGTAGTACTAACATGAAGCTTGTAGATGAGTTCAAGTCCTTAATGAGTAGTGAATTTGAGATGTCCCTCATTGGAGAACTCAATTTCTTCTTGGGACTTCAAATTAATCAACTCAAGGAAGGGACGCGCATTCACCAACAGAAATATGTCCGTGAAATGCTTGATAAGTACGGGATGAACACGTCCAAACCTGTTGCAACCCCTTGTTCTCCAAACTCGCGTCTTTACGCAAACGAACAGGGAAAGGACGTTGATCAAAAGCTTTATAGAGGGATGATTGGTTCTTTGCTCTACTTGACCGCAAGCCGTCCCGACATCATGTTTGCCGTTTGCTTGTGTGCACGCTTCCAGGCGAATCCAAAGGAGTCCCACATGCAAGAAGTCAAGAGGATCTTTCGCTACCTCAAAGGATGCGACGATCTTTGCCTTTGGTACCCCAGGAAGACGTCCTTCAAGCTTGTTGGCTACTCGGACGCTGATTATGCAGGTCATGTGATTGATAGGAAAAGCACCTCAGGAATGGCACAGTTCCTTGGTTCATGCTTAGTCTCTTGGGGATCTAAGAAACAGAACTCTGTGGCGCTTTCAACTGCGGAAGCCGAGTACGTTGCTGCTGCTTCGTGCTGTTCACAAGTTATCTGGATCAAATATCAACTAGAGGACTACGGTATCAATCTTGAAACTATACCCATTCGTTGTGATAACACAAGTGCTATTGAAATTTCA
This sequence comes from Polygonum maritimum, assembly GCA_963924305.1. Lineage (NCBI taxonomy): Eukaryota > Viridiplantae > Streptophyta > Magnoliopsida > Caryophyllales > Polygonaceae > Polygonum > Polygonum maritimum. The sequence continues at coordinate 24,763,015 of OZ002731.1, read as the reverse complement.
AAGAATCCTGTTTTTCATTCACGCACAAAGCATATTCATATAAGGCATCATTTCTTGCGTGATAATGTTGAACTAGGACTCATTAGTATGGAGCATGTAAGAACTGAAGACCAAATAGCTGATATTTTCACTAAGGCGCTTGATAGACGTCCCTTTGAGCATCTCAGGTTGCTCTTGGGGATGATAACTTTTAAGTAGCAAGTCCCGTTCTACTATTCTCTCAATGATTGGCTATGTTTTGTAGATTCTAAGTTTTTAAGGACTGTTATGCATTGAATTCATATTTGCAAGGACGCTAGTCTAAAACTTCATGTGTTTGCTACTTTGGAACGCCATTCAAATTTTCTCTATTTTGTCTTGAAAAGAGTATCCCTGATCACCCAACCCTCATGATAAGCCGAAATGATGGGAACTCTAAGCTTACCCTAGCCGAGAACTCCGCAAAAGCGTCCTATGAGCTTCATATTTTCTTTTACGGGACGTACTTGCGTTGTTCTCAACTGGTTCGAAAGGTAATCACAAGAACGGTAAATTGGTTGTTGGTTTGCTTAAGGAAGTTTGCTTGAAGAGGTTAATTTTTGCTAAGTACGAGAGAATGCTCAGTGTTTGTTGGTAAGAACGCCAGTTCAGTGTTGTGGAGCAGTTCAAGAGTCAGAATTTTGAACTTTTGAAAGTGTGAACACTGACCGTTGCTTTTGCTCAAATCTTAAGGCAGGAGAAGCGTTCAATTGTGCAAACTCACGACATAATCTTAATTGACGCAATCCTTGAACGCCGCCCAATCAACTTAGCCAGAATTGCTATGCAACACATGGCCAAGTGTGGAAGGAAGAGGCACGCCTTGCCCTATCCTGGAGTCGTAAAGGCAATCTTGTAGTCCCAGGACGCTTATGATGAGAGCGCTCCCTCTGAAGAACTTGGCTTAAAATGGAATGCCAAGAAAGGACTTGTTGAGATAAGGCATAATGAAGAGCTCCCGTCCGTTCTGAAACAGTTGGAAGCTGAGGCTGAGGAAGCTAGACTGAAAGCAGAAGAAGAACGCCTAGCTGCTGAGGCTGAGGCCGCAAGGCTTAATTCCACGCCTCAAGAGTCCCCTCAAGATCAAGAGCCCGCCATAGATCTTACAACCCTTGATCAAATGCTCTTAGGGTCCTCTTCTCCTCCAGCTATTCCAATGGACGCTCCTTCATCGAGTTCAGGTCCTCTGCCCCGTTCTGCCCCTGCTAACATTGCCCAGCATCCCCCAGCAGAACTCATGGGTGCAATAATTGACAACCACTGCCTTATCTTCTCTGCCTTAAAGGACTTGTCATCTGCGTTCTCCAAGGCTGCTGAACTTCAAGAACAATTGCTCCAGTTTTATCAAGACCAGCGCCGTTCTAAGTGATTGCCACCACCCCCTTTAATCCCCTATAATTTCGCCTTTGCTTCTTTTGAACTTCAAACTTATGACCTTGGTCTGTAATAACTCTAATTTTGTTTGAATGGCAATTCCACTATTTGCTTGCATGTGTTTGTTTAAGCGTTCCACTGCCTTTAGTTATGTGTTTGTGCTAACGTCCTTATCACTTGTTATCCTTTTCGATGATGCCAAAAGGGGGAAGTGTAGTTTTGTAGAGATGCGCTACAAATTAGTTATCTAGAATAAGCAAGTGTTAAGGGGGAACTATTAAGTGAAAGGTCTAAGGAACGCCCATGCTAGATTAAAAGAGGACGCTTAGAAACTTTTCTAGGACGCGACTCTCTCCTTAAAATCCAAAAGCTAGAGAATCAAAGATTGAAAACTTGTGCTTATTAAAATTTCTCTAAGTATTAAAGGACGCCTATAAGTTTTCTTGCATGCTAAGTTCCAATGTCAAAACTATTTTGCTGAAGAGTTTGTCATCATCAAAAGGGGGGAAATTGTTGGGACGCTATCAAGAATGCTTGCGTACTTGTTAGTGTTCCACACAACCGTCCCTTAGTTTTGATATGACAAACTCACTTTGATTCTAATAAAGTTGTCCAAGTGTTCAGGAACGCCAGTGACCAAAAGGACAACAAGTGTGTATGAGCTTCCCACAAGATTAGGGACGCTAGCTAACAGGAAGTAAGGACCAGCCAGGACTACTTGAGCAAGGACGGAGTCCCAAGCAAGTAGGAACGCAAGAAAGAGTCCTTACTCACTAGCCGACAGGATGACATCACTCGACAATGTTTGATCATCCAAGGACACGTGGAGACCGATCCTGTAGCGGAGTCCAACACTACGTGGCGGACGATCCTGTTACAGAGTCCATCAACACGTGGCGGCCGATCCTGTAGCGAAGTTCATCATACACAGCCGGATACAGGAAGCTTCCTCATCACCACCCTACTACGTGGAGGAAGATCCTGTAGCCACGTCCATAAAGGGCATGATCGTCCCAGAGAAATGACGCCCTTCCCCAAGTCCTATAAATAGCCCCAAGGCATTTATTGTGACGCCAACGCTTTCAGGAATATTCAGAGAGAATCAAAGAGAAAGCGACTCACTCAAGAACACGAGGAACTAACTCAAGAACTCAAGAACAGTGCTAGAACTTGTGTTAGATCGAGTGAGACTTGTAACCAAATCACAAAAACAGTTTGTAAGAGAAAACCCAAAAAGAGAGAGAAAGAGAGTTCTGCGAAGTACTGCAGAACGTAGGAATAGAGTCCTTTAGTAGATTGAACTCGCTTAAGTTGTAGGCTTAGAGGAGTCCTTTACTAGTGGACTTAGGGAAAAGCTAAGTGCCAGAGAACTGTAAAGACTCGCCAGTACAACTGTAAGGACGTTCAATAGAAAGGAAAGAACTATTCAAAAATCCTCCAAGGAGGTAGAGGTTTACACTCAAGGACTACTTGGTCTTGAGTGGTTCCTCTATAATTCTCTACGTTCATCTATTATCTGTTTAGTACTTAATTTCCGCTGCTTTACTCAAGGACGCCCCTACTCCTCGTAGGGACGCCTAACCTAAGGACGCCTTTATCAAAGTAAAAGACGTCCCTCAGTACTAACGATCCAACATTTCTATCAAGTTCTATTAATTCAAAGACTTTTGGAACAGAAAAAGAATGGAAACCGAAACTTTTCAAACCATAGCCTAGGCAAATCAAACCAATCAATAAGAAAGGTTATTGAGAATTTGAGACCCATTAGGAATCTCATGATTTGTTTGCTTGTGTTTGTGTAGTTTGGTGATGTTTCTATCAAGTTCTATTAAATCAAAGATTTTTGGAAGAGAAAGTGAATGGAAACCAATACATTCCAAACCATAGCCTAGGCAAATTAAACCAATCAATAAGAAAGATTATTGAGATTTTGAGAGACATTAGGAATCCCATGATTCGTATGCTTGTGTTTGTGTTGTTTGGTGATGTTTCTATCAAGTTCTATTAATTCAAAGACTTTTGGAATAGAAAAAGAATGGAAACCGACACTTTCCAAACCATAGCCTAGGCAAATCAAACCAATCAATAAGAAAGGTTATTGAGAATTTGAGACCCATTAGGAATCTCATGATTTGTATGCTTGTGTTTGTGTTGTTTGGTGATGTTTCTATCAAGTTCTATTAAATCAAAGATTTTTGGAAGAGAAATTGAATGGAAACCAATACTTTCCAAACCATTGCCTAGGCAAATCAAACCAATCAATAAGAAAGATTATTAAGAATTTGAGAAACATTAGAAATCGCATGATTCGTATGTTTGTGTTTGTGTTGTTTAGTGATGTTTCTATCAAGTTCTATTAATTCAAAGATTTTAGGAAGAGAAAAATAATGAAAACCAACACTATCTAAAACATAGCCTAGGCAAATCAAACCAATCAATAAGAAAGATTATTGAGAATTTGAGAAACAGTAGGATTCGCATGATTCGTATGTTTGTGTTTGTGTTGTTTAGTGATGTTTCTATCATGTTCTATGAATTCAAAGATTTTTGGAAGAGAAAAAGAATGGAAACCAACACTTTCCAAACCATAGTCTAGGCAAATCAAAGCAATCAATAAGAAAGGTTATTGAGAATTTGAGAAACATTAGGAATTGCATGATTCGTATGCTTGTGTTTGTGTTGTTTGGTGATGTTTCTATCAAGTTCTATTAATTAAAAGATTTTTGGAAGACAAAAAGAATGGAAACCAACACTATCCAAAACATAGCATAGCCTAGGCAAATCAAACCAATCAATAAGAAAGGTTATTGAGAATTTGAGAAACAGTAGGAATCGCATGATTCGTATGCTTGTGTTTGTGTTGTTTGGTGATGTTTCTATCAAGTTCTATTAATTCAAAGACTTTTGGAACAGAAAAAGAATGGAAACCGAAACTTTCCAAACCATAGCCTAGGCAAATCAAACCAATCAATAAGAAAGGTTATTGAGAATTTGAGACCCATTAGGAATCTCATGATTTCTATGCTTGTGTTTGTGTTGTTTGGAGATGTTTCTATCAAGTTCTATTAAATCAAATATTTTTAGAAGAGAAAGTGAATGGAAACCAATACTTTCCAAACCATAGCCTAGGCAAATCAAACCAATCAATAAGAATGATTATTGAGAATTTGAGAAACATTAGAAATCGCATGATTCGTATGTTTGTGTTTGTGTTGTTTAGTGATGTTTCTGTCAAGTTCTATTAATTCAAAGAGTTTAGGAAGAGAAAAATAATGAAAACCAACACTATCTAAAACATAGCCTAGGCAAATCAAACCAATAAATAAGAAAGATTATTGAGAATTTGAGACCCATTAGGAATCTCATGATTTGTGTGCTTGTGTTTGTGTAGTTGGGTGATGTTTCTATCAAGTTCTATTAAATCAAAGATTTTTGGAAGAGAAAGTGAATGGAAACCAATACATTCCAAACCATAGCCTAGGCAAATTAAACCAATCAATAAGAAAGATTATTGAGATTTTGAGAGACATTAGGAATCGCATGATTCGTATGCTTGTGTTTGTGTTGTTTGGTGATGTTTCTATCAAGTTCTATTAATTCAAAGACTTTTGGAATAGAAAAAGAATGGAAACCGACACTTTCCAAACCATAGCCTAGGCAAATCAAACCAATCAATAAGAAAGGTTATTGAGAATTTGAGACCCATTAGGAATCTCATGATTTGTATGCTTGTGTTTGTATTGTTTGGTGATGTTTCTTTCAAGTTCTATTAAATCAAAGATTTTTGGAAGAGAAAGTGAATGGAAACCAATAATTTCCAAACCATAGCCTAGGCAAATCAAACCAATCAATAAGAAAGATTATTGAGAATTTGAGAAACATTAGAAATCGCATGATTCGTATGTTTGTGTTTGTGTTGTTTAGTGATGTTTCTATCAAGTTCTATTAATTCAAAGATTTTAGGAAGAGAAAAATAATGAAAACCAACACTATCTAAAACATAGCCTAGGCAAATCAAACCAATCAATAAGAAAGATTATTGAGAATTTGAGAAACAGTAGGATTCGCATGATTCGTATGTTTGTGTTTGTGTTGTTTAGTGATGTTTCTATCATGTTCTATTAATTCAAAGATTTTTGGAAGAGAAAAAGAATGGAAACCAACACTTTCCAAACCATAGTCTAGGCAAATCAAAGCAATCAATAAGAAAGGTTATTGAGAATTTGAGAAACATTAGGAATCGCATGATTCGTATGCTTGTGTTTGTGTTGTTTGGTGATGTTTCTATCAAGTTCTATTAATTCAAAGATTTTGGGAAGACAAAAAGAATGGAAACCAACACTATCCAAAACATAGCATAGCCTAGGCAAATCAAACCAATCAATAAGAAAGGTTATTGAGAATTTGAGAAAAAGTAGGAATCACATGATTCGTATGCTTGTGTTTGTGTTGTTTGGTGATGTTTCTATCAAGTTCTATTAATTCAAAGACTTTTGGAACAGAAAAAGAATGGAAACCGAAACTTTCCAAACCATAGCCTAGGCAAATCAAACCAATCAATAAGAAAGGTTATTGAGAATTTGAGACCCATTAGGAATCTCATAATTTGTATGCTTGTGTTTGTGTAGTTTGGTGATGTTTCTATCAAGTTCTATTAAATCAAAGATTTTTGGAAGAGAAAGTGAATGGAAACCAATACATTCCAAACCATACCCCAGGCAAATTAAACCAATCAATAAGAAAGATTATTGAGATTTTGAGAGACATTAGGAATCGCATGATTCGTATGCTTGTGTTTGTGTTGTTTGGTGATGTTTCTAAAAAGTTCTATTAATTCAAAGACTTTTGGAATAGAAAAAGAATGGAAACCGACACTTTCGAAACCATAGCCTAGGCAAGTCAAACCAATCAATAAGAAAGGTTATTGAGAATTTGAGACCCTTTAGGAATCTTATGATTTGTATGCTTGTGTTTGTGTTGTTTGGTGATGTTTCTATCAAGTTCTATTAAATCAAAGATTATTGGAAGAGAAAGTAAATGGAAACCAATACTTTCCAAACCATAGCCTAGGCAAATCAAACCAATCAATAAGAAAGATTATTGAGAATTTGAGAAACATTAGAAATCGCATGATTCGTATGTTTGTGTTTGTGTTGTTTAGTGATGTTTCTATCAAGTTCTATTAATTCAAAGATTTTAGGAAGAGAAAAATAATGAAAACCAACACTATCTAAAACATAGCCTAGGCAAATCAAACCAATCAATAAGAAAGATTATTGAGAATTTGAGAAACAGTAGGATTCGCATGATTCGTATGTTTGTGTTTGTGTTGTTTAGTGATGTTTCTATCATGTTCTATTAATTCAAAGATTTTTGGAAGAGAAAAAGAATGGAAACCAACACTTTCCAAACCATAGTCTAGGCAAATCAAAGCAATCAATAAGAAAGGTTATTGAGAATTTGAGAAACATTAGGAATTGCATGATTCGTATGCTTGTGTTTGTGTTGTTTGGTGATGTTTCTATCAAGTTCTATTAATTCAAAGATTTTGGGAAGACAAAAAGAATGGAAACCAACACTATCCAAAACATAGCATAGCCTAGGCAAATCAAACCAATCAATAAGAAAGGTTATTGAGAATTTGAGAAACAGTAGGAATCACATGATTCGTATGCTTGTGTTTGTGTTGTTTGGTGATGTTTCTATCAAGTTCTATTAATTCAAAGACTTTTGGAGCAGAAAAAGAATGGAAACCGAAACTTTCCAAACCATAGCCTAGGCAAATCAAACCAATCAATAAGAAAGGTTATTGAGAATTTGAGACCCATTAGGAATCTCATGATTTGTATGCTTGTGTTTGTGTAGTTTGGTGATGTTTCTATCAAGTTCTATTAAATCAAAGATTTTTGAAAGAGAAAGTGAATGGAAACCAATACATTCCAAACCATAGCCTAGGCAAATTAAACCAACCAATAAGAAAGATTATTGAGATTTTGAGAGACATTAGGAATCGCATGATTCGTATGCTTGTATTTGTGTTGTTTGGTGATGTTTCTATCAAGTTCTATTAATTCAAAGACTTTTGGAATAGAAAAAGAATGGAAACCGACACTTTCCAAACCATAGCCTAGGCAAATCAAACCAATCAATAAGAAAGGTTATTGAGAATTTGAGACCCATTAGGAATCTCATGATTTGTATGCTTGTGTTTGTGTTGTTTGGTGATGTTTCTATCAAGTTCTATTAAATCAAAGATTTTTGGAAGAGAAAGTGAATGGAAACCAATACTTTCCAAACCATAGCCTAGGCAAATCAAACCAACCAATAAGAAAGATTATTGAGAATTTGAGAAACATTAGAAATCGCATGATTCGTATGTTTGTGTTTGTGTTGTTTAGTGATGTTTCTATCAAGTTCTATTAATTCAAAGATTTTAGGAAGAGAAAAATAATGAAAACCAACACTATCTAAAACATAGCCTAGGCAAATCAAACCAATCAATAAGAAAGATTATTGAGAATTTGAGAAACAGTAGGATTCGCATGATTCGTATGTTTGTGTTTGTGTTGTTTAGTGATGTTTCTATCATGTTCTATGAATTCAAAGATTTTTGGAAGAGAAAAAGAATGGAAACCAACACTTTCCAAACCATGGTCTAGGCAAATCAAAGCAATCAATAAGAAAGGTTACTGAGAATTTGAGAAACATTAGGAATTGCATGATTCGTATGCTTGTGTTTGTGTTGTTTGGTGATGTTTCTATCAAGTTCTATTAATTCAAAGATTTTGGGAAGACAAAAAGAATGGAAACCAACACTATCTTAAACATAGCATAGCCTAGGCAAATCAAACCAATCAATAAGAAAGGTTATTGAGAATTTGAGAAACAGTAGGAATCGCATGATTCGTATGCTTGTGTTTGTCTTGTTTGGTGATGTTTCTATCAAGTTCTATTAATTCAAAGACTTTTGGAACAGAAAAAGAATGGAAACCGAAACTTTCCAAACCATAGCCTAGGCAAATCAAATCAATCAATAAGAAAGGTTATTAGGAATTTGAGACCCATTAGGAATCTCATGATTTGTATGCATGTGTTTGTGTAGTTCGGTGATGTTTCTATCAAGTTCTATTAAATCAAAGATTTTTGGAAGAGAAAGTGAATGGAAACCAATACTTTCCAAACCATAGCCTAGGCAAATCAAACCAATCAATAAGAAAGATTATTGAGAATTTGAGAAACATTAGAAATCGCATGATTCGTATGTTTGTGTTTGTGTTGTTTAGTGATGTTTCTATCAAGTTCTATTAATTCAAAGAGTTTAGGAAGAGAAAAATAATGAAAACCAACACTATCTAAAACATAGCCTAGGCAAATCAAACCAATCAATAAGAAAGATTATTGAGAATTTGGGACCCATTAGGAATCTCATGATTTGTGTGCTTGTGTTTGTGTAGTTTGGTGATGTTTCTATCAAGTTCTATTAAATCAAAGATTTTTGGAAGAGAAAGTGAATGGAAACCAATACATTCCAAACCATAGCCTAGGCAAATTAAACCAATCAATAAGAAAGATTATTGAGATTTTGAGAGACATTAGGAATCGCATGATTCGTATGCTTGTGTTTGTGTTGTTTGGTGATGTTTCTATCAAGTTCTATTAATTCAAAGACTTTTCGAATAGAAAAAGAATGGAAACCGACACTTTCCAAACCATAGCGTAGGCAAATCAAACCAATCAATAAGAAAGGTTATTGAGAATTTGAGACCCATTAGGAATCTCATGATTTGTATGCTTGTGTTTGTGTTGTTTGGTGATGTTTCTATCAAGTTCTATTAAATCAAAGATTTTTGGAAGAGAAAGTGAATGGAAACCAATACTTTCCAAACCATAGCCTAGGCAAATCAAACCAATCAATAAGAAAGATTATTGAGAATTTGAGAAACATTAGAAATCGCATGATTCGTATGTTTGTGTTTGTGTTGTTTAGTGATGTTTCTATCAAGTTCTATTAATTCAAAGATTTTAGGAAGAGAAAAATAATGAAAACCAACACTATCTAAAACATAGCCTAGGAAAATCAAACCAATCAATAAGAAAGATTATTGAGAATTTGAGAAACAGTAGGATTCGCATGATTCGTATGTTTGTGTTTGTGTTGTTTAGTGATGTTTCTATCATGTTCTATGAATTCAAAGATTTTTGGAAGAGAAAAAGAATGGAAACCAACACTTTCCAAACCATGGTCTAGGCAAATCAAAGCAATCAATAAGAAAGGTTACTGAGAATTTGAGAAACATTAGGAATTGCATGATTCGTATGCTTGTGTTTGTGTTGTTTGGTGATGTTTCTATCAAGTTCTATTAATTCAAAGATTTTGGGAAGACAAAAAGAATGGAAACCAACACTATCTTAAACATAGCATAGCCTAGGCAAATCAAACCAATCAATAAGAAAGGTTATTGAGAATTTGAGAAACAGTAGGAATCGCATGATTCGTATGCTTGTGTTTGTCTTGTTTGGTGATGTTTCTATCAAGTTCTATTAATTCAAAGACTTTTGGAACAGAAAAAGAATGGAAACCGAAACTTTCCAAACCATAGCCTAGGCAAATCAAATCAATCAATAAGAAAGGTTATTGAGAATTTGAGACCCATTAGGAATCTCATGATTTGTATGCATGTGTTTGTGTAGTTCGGTGATGTTTCTATCAAGTTCTATTAAATCAAAGATTTTTGGAAGAGAAAGTGAATGGAAACCAATACTTTCCAAACCATAGCCTAGGCAAATCAAACCAATCAATAAGAAAGATTATTGAGAATTTGAGAAACATTAGAAATCGCATGATTCGTATGTTTGTGTTTGTGTTGTTTAGTGATGTTTCTATCAAGTTCTATTAATTCAACGAGTTTAGGAAGAGAAAAATAATGAAAACCAACACTATCTAAAACATATCCTAGGCAAATCAAACCAATCAATAAGAAAGATTATTGAGAATTTGGGACCCATTAGGAATCTTATGATTTGTGTGCTTGTGTTTGTGTAGTTTGGTGATGTTTCTATCAAGTTCTATTAAATCAAATATTTCTGGAAGAGAAAGTGAATGGAAACCAATACATTCCAAACCATAGCCTAGGCAAATTAAACCAATCAATAAGAAAGATTATTGAGATTTTGAGAGACATTAGGAATCGCATGATTCGTATGCTTGTATTTGTGTTGTTTGGTGATGTTTCTATCAAGTTCTATTAATTCAAAGACTTTTGGAATAGAAAAAGAATGGAAACCGACACTTTCCAAACCATAGCCTAGGCAAATCAAACCAATCAATAAGAAAGGTTATTGAGAATTTGAGACCCATTAGGAATCTCATGATTTGTATGCTTGTGTTTGTGTTGTTTGGTGATGTTTCTATCAAGTTCTATTAAATCAAAGATTTTTGGAAGAGAAAGTGAATGGAAACCAATACTTTCCAAACCATAGCCTAGGCAAATCAAACCAACCAATAAGAAAGATTATTGAGAATTTGAGAAACATTAGAAATCGCATGATTCGTATGTTTGTGTTTGTGTTGTTTAGTGATGTTTCTATCAAGTTCTATTAATTCAAAGATTTTAGGAAGAGAAAAATAATGAAAACCAACACTATCTAAAACATAGCCTAGGCAAATCAAACCAATCAATAAGAAAGATTATTGAGAATTTGAGAAACAGTAGGATTCGCATGATTCGTATGTTTGTGTTTGTGTTGTTTAGTGATGTTTCTATCATGTTCTATGAATTCAAAGATTTTTGGAAGAGAAAAAGAATGGAAACCAACACTCTCCAAACCATGGTCTAGGCAAATCAAAGCAATCAATAAGAAAGGTTACTGAGAATTTGAGAAACATTAGGAATTGCATGATTCGTATGCTTGTGTTTGTGTTGTTTGGTGATGTTTCTATCAAGTTCTATTAATTCAAAGATTTTGGGAAGACAAAAAGGATGGAAACCAACACTATCTTAAACATAGCATAGCCTAGGAAAATCAAACCAATCAATAAGAAAGGTTATTGAGAATTTGAGAAACAGTAGGAATCGCATGATTCGTATGCTTGTGTTTGTCTTGTTTGGTGATGTTTCTATCAAGTTCTATTAATTCAAAGACTTTTGGAACAGAAAAAGAATGGAAACCGAAACTTTCCAAACCATAGCCTAGGCAAATCAAATCAACCAATAAGAAAGGTTATTGAGAATTTGAGACCCATTAGGAATCTCATGATTTGTATGCATGTGTTTGTGTAGTTCGGTGATGTTTCTATCAAGTTCTATTAAATCAAAGATTTTTGGAAGAGAAAGTGAATGGAAACCAATACTTTCCAAACCATAGCCTAGGCAAATCAAACCATTCAATAAGAAAGATTATTGAGAATTTGAGAAACATTAGAAATCGCATGATTCGTATGTTTGTGTTTGTGTTGTTTAGTGATGTTTCTATCAAGTTCTATTAATTCAAAGAGTTTAGGAAGAGAAAAATAATGAAAACCAACACTATCTAAAACATAGCCTAGGCAAATCAAACCAATCAATAAGAAAGATTATTGAGAATTTGGGACCCATTAGGAATCTCATGATTTGTGTGCTTGTGTTTGTGTAGTTTGGTGATGTTTCTATCAAGTTCTATTAAATCAAAGATTTTTGGAAGAGAAAGTGAATGGAAACCAATACATTCCAAACCATAGCCTAGGCAAATTAAACCAATCAATAAGAAAGATTATTGAGATTTTGAGAGACATTAGGAATCGCATGATTCGTATGCTTGTGTTTGTGTTGTTTGGTGATGTTTCTATCAAGTTCTATTAATTCAAAGACTTTTCGAATAGAAAAAGAATGGAAACCGACACTTTCCAAACCATAGCCTAGGCAAATCAAACCAATCAATAAGAAAGGTTATTGAGAATTTGAGACCCATTAGGAATCTCATGATTTGTATGCTTGTGTTTGTGTTGTTCGGTGATGTTTCTATCAAGTTCTATTAAATCAAAGATTTTTGGAAGAGAAAGTGAATGGAAACCAATACTTTCCAAACCATAGCCTAGGCAAATCAAACCAATCAATAAGAAAGATTATTGAGAATTTGAGAAACATTAGAAATCGCATGATTCGTATGTTTGTGTTTGTGTTGTTTAGTGATGTTTCTATCAAGTTCTATTAATTCAAAGATTTTAGGAAGAGAAAAATAATGAAAACCAACACTATCTAAAACATAGCCTAGGCAAATCAAACCAATCAATAAGAAAGATTATTGAGAATTTGAGAAACAGTAGGATTCGCATGATTCGTATGTTTGTGTTTGTGTTGTTTAGTGATGTTTCTATCATGTTCTATGAATTCAAAGATTTTTGGAAGAGAAAAAGAATGGAAACCAACACTTTCCAAACCATGGTCTAGGCAAATCAAAGCAATCAATAAGAAAGGTTACTGAGAATTTGAGAAACATTAGGAATTGCATGATTCGTATGCTTGTGTTTGTGTTGTTTGGTGATGTTTCTATCAAGTTCTATTAATTCAAATATTTTGGGAAGACAAAAAGAATGGAAACCAACACTATCTTAAACATAGCATAGCCTAGGCAAATCAAACCAATCAATAAGAAAGGTTATTGAGAATTTGAGAAACAGTAGGAATCGCATGATTCGTATGCTTGTGTTTGTCTTGTTTGGTGATGTTTCTATCAAGTTCTATTAATTCAAAGACTTTTGGAACAGAAAAAGAATGGAAACCGAAACTTTCCAAACCATAGCCTAGGCAAATCAAATCAATCAATAAGAAAGGTTATTGAGAATTTGAGACCCATTAGGAATCTCATAAATTTGTATGCATGTGTTTGTGTAGTTCGGTGATGTTTCTATCAAGTTCTATTAAATCAAAGATTTTTGGAAGAGAAAGTGAATGGAAACCAATACTTTCCAAACCATAGCCTAGGCAAATCAAACCAATCAATAAGAAAGATTATTGAGAATTTGAGAAACATTAGAAATCGCAAGATTCGTATGTTTGTGTTTGTGTTGTTTAGTGATGTTTCTATCAAGTTCTATTAATTCAACGAGTTTAGGAAGAGAAAAATAATGAAAACCAACACTATCTAAAACATATCCTAGGCAAATCAAACCAATCAATAAGAAAGATTATTGAGAATTTGGGACCCATTAGGAATCTTATGATTTGTGTGCTTGTGTTTGTGTAGTTTGGTGATGTTTCTATCAAGTTCTATTAAATCAAAGATTTCTGGAAGAGAAAGTGAATGGAAACCAATACATTCCAAACCATATCCTAGGCAAATTAAACCAATCAATAAGAAAGATTATTGAGATTTTGAGAGACATTAGGAATCGCATGATTCGTATGCTTGTATTTGTGTTGTTTGGTGATGTTTCTATCAAGTTCTATTAATTCAAAGACTTTTCGAATAGAAAAAGAATGGAAACCGACACTTTCCAAACCATAGCCTAGGCAAATCAAACCAATCAATAAGAAAGGTTATTGAGAATTTGAGACCCATTAGGAATCTCATGATTTGTATGCTTGTGTTTGTGTTGTTTGGTGATGTTTCTATCAAGTTCTATTAAATCAAAGATTTTTGGAAGAGAAAGTGAATGGAAACCAATACTTTCCAAACCATAGCCTAGGCAAATCAAACCAACCAATAAGAAAGATTATTGAGAATTTGAGAAACATTAGAAATCGCATGATTCGTATGTTTGTGTTTGTGTTGTTTAGTGATGTTTCTATCAAGTTCTATTAATTCAAAGATTTTAGGAAGAGAAAAATAATGAAAACCAACACTATCTAAAACATAGCCTAGGCAAATCAAACCAATCAATAAGAAAGATTATTGAGAATTTGAGAAACAGTAGGATTCGCATGATTCGTATGTTTGTGTTTGTGTTGTTTAGTGATGTTTCTATCATGTTCTATGAATTCAAAGATTTTTGGAAGAGAAAAAGAATGGAAACCAACACTTTCCAAACCATGGTCTAGGCAAATCAAAGCAATCAATAAGAAAGGTTACTGAGAATTTGAGAAACATTAGGAATTGCATGATTCGTATGCTTGTGTTTGTGTTGTTTGGTGATGTTTCTATCAAGTTCTATTAATTCAAAGATTTTGGGAAGACAAAAAGAATGGAAACCAACACTATCTTAAACATAGCATAGCCTAGGCAAATCAAACCAATCAATAAGAAAGGTTATTGAGAATTTGAGAAACAGTAGGAATCGCATGATTCGTATGCTTGTGTTTGTCTTGTTTGGTGATGTTTCTATCAAGTTCTATTAATTCAAAGACTTTTGGAACAGAAAAAGAATGGAAACCGAAACTTTCCAAACCATAGCCTAGGCAAATCAAATCAATCAATAAGAAAGGTTATTGAGAATTTGAGACCCATTAGGAATCTCATGATTTGTATGCATGTGTTTGTGTAGTTCGGTGATGTTTCTATCAAGTTCTATTAAATCAAAGATTTTTGGAAGAGAAAGTGAATGGAAACCAATACTTTCCAAACCATAGCCTAGGCAAATCAAACCAATCAATAAGAAAGATTATTGAGAATTTGAGAAACATTAGAAATTGCATGATTCGTATGTTTGTGTTTGTGTTGTTTAGTGATGTTTCTATCAAGTTCTATTAATTCAACGAGTTTAGGAAGAGAAAAATAATGAAAACCAACACTATCTAAAACATATCCTAGGCAAATCAAACCAATCAATAAGAAAGATTATTGAGAATTTGGGACCCATTAGGAATCTTATGATTTGTGTGCTTGTGTTTGTGTAGTTTGGTGATGTTTCTATCAAGTTCTATTAAATCAAAGATTTCTGGAAGAGAAAGTGAATGGAAACCAATACATTCCAAACCATAGCCTAGGCAAATTAAACCAATCAATAAGAAAGATTATTGAGATTTTGAGAGACATTAGGAATCGCATGATTCGTATGCTTGTATTTGTGTTGTTTGGTGATGTTTCTATCAAGTTCTATTAATTCAAAGACTTTTGGAATAGAAAAAGAATGGAAACCGACACTTTCCAAACCATAGCCTAGGCAAATCAAACCAATCAATAAGAAAGGTTATTGAGAATTTGAGACCCATTAGGAATCTCATGATTTGTATGCTTGTGTTTGTGTTGTTTGGTGATGTTTCTATCAAGTTCTATTAAATCAAAGATTTTTGGAAGAGAAAGTGAATGGAAACCAATACTTTCCAAACCATAGCCTAGGCAAATCAAACCAACCAATAAGAAAGATTATTGAGAATTTGAGAAACATTAGAAATCGCATGATTCGTATGTTTGTGTTTGTGTTGTTTAGTGATGTTTCTATCAAGTTCTATTAATTCAAAGATTTTAGGAAGAGAAAAATAATGAAAACCAACACTATCTAAAACATAGCCTAGGCAAATCAAACCAATCAATAAGAAAGATTATTGAGAATTTGAGAAACAGTAGGATTCGCATGATTCGTATGTTTGTGTTTGTGTTGTTTAGTGATGTTTCTATCATGTTCTATGAATTCAAAGATTTTTGGAAGAGAAAAAGAATGGAAACCAACACTTTCCAAACCATGGTCTAGGCAAATCAAAGCAATCAATAAGAAAGGTTACTGAGAATTTGAGAAACATTAGGAATTGCATGATTCGTATGCTTGTGTTTGTGTTGTTTGGTGATGTTTCTATCAAGTTCTATTAATTCAAAGATTTTGGGAAGACAAAAAGAATGGAAACCAACACTATCTTAAACATAGCATAGCCTAGGCAAATCAAACCAATCAATAAGAAAGGTTATTGAGAATTTGAGAAACAGTAGGAATCGCATGATTCGTATGCTTGTGTTTGTCTTGTTTGGTGATGTTTCTATCAAGTTCTATTAATTCAAAGACTTTTGGAACAGAAAAAGAATGGAAACCGAAACTTTCCAAACCATAGCCTAGGCAAATCAAATCAATCAATAAGAAAGGTTATTGAGAATTTGAGACCCATTAGGAATCTCATGATTTGTATGCATGTGTTTGTGTAGTTCGGTGATGTTTCTATCAAGTTCTATTAAATCAAAGATTTTTGGAAGAGAAAGTGAATGGAAACCAATACTTTCCAAACCATAGCCTAGGCAAATCAAACCAATCAATAAGAAAGATTATTGAGAATTTGAGAAACATTAGAAATTGCATGATTCGTATGTTTGTGTTTGTGTTGTTTAGTGATGTTTCTATCAAGTTCTATTAATTCAACGAGTTTAGGAAGAGAAAAATAATGAAAACCAACACTATCTAAAACATATCCTAGGCAAATCAAACCAATCAATAAGAAAGATTATTGAGAATTTGGGACCCATTAGGAATCTTATGATTTGTGTGCTTGTGTTTGTGTAGTTTGGTGATGTTTCTATCAAGTTCTATTAAATCAAAGATTTCTGGAAGAGAAAGTGAATGGAAACCAATACATTCCAAACCATAGCCTAGGCAAATTAAACCATTCAATAAGAAAGATTATTGAGATTTTGAGAGACATTAGGAATCGCATGATTCGTATGCTTGTATTTGTGTTGTTTGGTGATGTTTCTATCAAGTTCTATTAATTCAAAGACTTTTGGAATAGAAAAAGAATGGAAACCGACACTTTCCAAACCATAGCCTAGGCAAATCAAACCAATCAATAAGAAAGGTTATTGAGAATTTGAGACCCATTAGGAATCTCATGATTTGTATGCTTGTGTTTGTGTTGTTTGGTGATGTTTCTATCAAGTTCTATTAAATCAAAGATTTTTGGAAGAGAAAGTGAATGGAAACCAATACTTTCCAAACCATAGCCTAGGCAAATCAAACCAACCAATAAGAAAGATTATTGAGAATTTGAGAAACATTAGAAATCGCATGATTCGTATGTTTGTGTTTGTGTTGTTTAGTGATGTTTCTATCAAGTTCTATTAATTCAAAGATTTTAGGAAGAGAAAAATAATGAAAACCAACACTATCTAAAACATAGCCTAGGCAAATCAAACCAATCAATAAGAAAGATTATTGAGAATTTGAGAAACAGTAGGATTCGCATGATTCGTATGTTTGTGTTTGTGTTGTTTAGTGATGTTTCTATCATGTTCTATGAATTCAAAGATTTTTGGAAGAGAAAAAGAATGGAAACCAACACTTTCCAAACCATGGTCTAGGCAAATCAAAGCAATCAATAAGAAAGGTTACTGAGAATTTGAGAAACATTAGGAATTGCATGATTCGTATGCTTGTGTTTGTGTTGTTTGGTGATGTTTCTATCAAGTTCTATTAATTCAAAGATTTTGGGAAGACAAAAAGGATGGAAACCAACACTATCTTAAACATAGCATAGCCTAGGAAAATCAAACCAATCAATAAGAAAGGTTATTGAGAATTTGAGAAACAGTAGGAATCGCATGATTCGTATGCTTGTGTTTGTCTTGTTTGGTGATGTTTCTATCAAGTTCTATTAATTCAAAGACTTTTGGAACAGAAAAAGAATGGAAACCGAAACTTTCCAAACCATAGCCTAGGCAAATCAAATCAATCAATAAGAAAGGTTATTGAGAATTTGAGACCCATTAGGAATCTCATGATTTGTATGCATGTGTTTGTGTAGTTCGGTGATGTTTCTATCAAGTTCTATTAAATCAAAGATTTTTGGAAGAGAAAGTGAATGGAAACCAATACTTTCCAAACCATAGCCTAGGCAAATCAAACCAATCAATAAGAAAGATTATTGAGAATTTGAGAAACATTAGAAATCGCATGATTCGTATGTTTGTGTTTGTGTTGTTTAGTGATGTTTCTATCAAGTTCTATTAATTCAACGAGTTTAGGAAGAGAAAAATAATGAAAACCAACACTATCTAAAACATATCCTAGGCAAATCAAACCAATCAATAAGAAAGATTATTGAGAATTTGGGACCCATTAGGAATCTTATGATTTGTGTGCTTGTGTTTGTGTAGTTTGGTGATGTTTCTATCAAGTTCTATTAAATCAAAGATTTCTGGAAGAGAAAGTGAATGGAAACCAATACATTCCAAACCATATCCTAGGCAAATTAAACCAATCAATAAGAAAGATTATTGAGATTTTGAGAGACATTAGGAATCGCATGATTCGTATGCTTGTATTTGTGTTGTTTGGTGATGTTTCTATCAAGTTCTATTAATTCAAAGACTTTTCGAATAGAAAAAGAATGGAAACCGACACTTTCCAAACCATAGCCTAGGCAAATCAAACCAATCAATAAGAAAGGTTATTGAGAATTTGAGACCCATTAGGAATCTCATGATTTGTATGCTTGTGTTTGTGTTGTTTGGTGATGTTTCTATCAAGTTCTATTAAATCAAAGATTTTTGGAAGAGAAAGTGAATGGAAACCAATACTTTCCAAACCATAGCCTAGGCAAATCAAACCAACCAATAAGAAAGATTATTGAGAATTTGAGAAACATTAGAAATCGCATGATTCGTATGTTTGTGTTTGTGTTGTTTAGTGATGTTTCTATCAAGTTCTATTAATTCAAAGATTTTAGGAAGAGAAAAATAATGAAAACCAACACTATCTAAAACATAGCCTAGGCAAATCAAACCAATCAATAAGAAAGATTATTGAGAATTTGAGAAACAGTAGGATTCGCATGATTCGTATGTTTGTGTTTGTGTTGTTTAGTGATGTTTCTATCATGTTCTATGAATTCAAAGATTTTTGGAAGAGAAAAAGAATGGAAACCAACACTTTCCAAACCATGGTCTAGGCAAATCAAAGCAATCAATAAGAAAGGTTACTGAGAATTTGAGAAACATTAGGAATTGCATGATTCGTATGCTTGTGTTTGTGTTGTTTGGTGATGTTTCTATCAAGTTCTATTAATTCAAAGATTTTGGGAAGACAAAAAGAATGGAAACCAACACTATCTTAAACATAGCATAGCCTAGGCAAATCAAACCAATCAATAAGAAAGGTTATTGAGAATTTGAGAAACAGTAGGAATCGCATGATTCGTATGCTTGTGTTTGTCTTGTTTGGTGATGTTTCTATCAAGTTCTATTAATTCAAAGACTTTTGGAACAGAAAAAGAATGGAAACCGAAACTTTCCAAACCATAGCCTAGGCAAATCAAATCAATCAATAAGAAAGGTTATTGAGAATTTGAGACCCATTAGGAATCTCATGATTTGTATGCATGTGTTTGTGTAGTTCGGTGATGTTTCTATCAAGTTCTATTAAATCAAAGATTTTTGGAAGAGAAAGTGAATGGAAACCAATACTTTCCAAACCATAGCCTAGGCAAATCAAACCAATCAATAAGAAAGATTATTGAGAATTTGAGAAACATTAGAAATTGCATGATTCGTATGTTTGTGTTTGTGTTGTTTAGTGATGTTTCTATCAAGTTCTATTAATTCAAAGAGTTTAGGAAGAGAAAAATAATGAAAACCAACACTATCTAAAACATAGCCTAGGCAAATCAAACCAATCAATAAGAAAGATTATTGAGAATTTGGGACCCATTAGGAATCTCATGATTTGTGTGCTTGTGTTTGTGTAGTTTGGTGATGTTTCTATCAAGTTCTATTAAATCAAAGATTTTTGGAAGAGAAAGTGAATGGAAACCAATACATTCCAAACCATAGCCTAGGCAAATTAAACCAATCAATAAGAAAGATTATTGAGATTTTGAGAGACATTAGGAATCGCATGATTCGTATGCTTGTGTTTGTGTTGTTTGGTGATGTTTCTATCAAGTTCTATTAATTCAAAGACTTTTCGAATAGAAAAAGAATGGAAACCGACACTTTCCAAACCATAGCCTAGGCAAATCAAACCAATCAATAAGAAAGGTTATTGAGAATTTGAGACCCATTAGGAATCTCATGATTTGTATGCTTGTGTTTGTGTTGTTTGGTGATGTTTCTATCAAGTTCTATTAAATCAAAGATTTATGGAAGAGAAAGTGAATGGAAACCAATACTTTCCAAACCATAGCCTAGGAAAATCAAACCAATCAATAAGAAAGATTATTGAGAATTTGAGAAACATTAGAAATCGCATGATTCGTATGTTTGTGTTTGTGTTGTTTAGTGATGTTTCTATCAAGTTCTATTAATTCAAAGATTTTAGGAAGAGAAAAATAATGAAAACCAACACTATCTAAAACATAGCCTAGGCAAATCAAACCAATCAATAAGAAAGATTATTGAGAATTTGAGAAACAGTAGGATTCGCATGATTCGTATGTTTGTGTTTGTGTTGTTTAGTGATGTTTCTATCATGTTCTATGAATTCAAAGATTTTTGGAAGAGAAAAAGAATGGAAACCAACACTTTCCAAACCATGGTCTAGGCAAATCAAAGCAATCAATAAGAAAGGTTACTGAGAATTTGAGAAACATTAGGAATTGCATGATTCGTATGCTTGTGTTTGTGTTGTTTGGTGATGTTTCTATCAAGTTCTATTAATTCAAAGATTTTGGGAAGACAAAAAGAATGGAAACCAACACTATCTTAAACATAGCATAGCCTAGGCAAATCAAACCAATCAATAAGAAAGGTTATTGAGAATTTGAGAAACAGTAGGAATCGCATGATTCGTATGCTTGTGTTTGTCTTGTTTGGTGATGTTTCTATCAAGTTCTATTAATTCAAAGACTTTTGGAACAGAAAAAGAATGGAAACCGAAACTTTCCAAACCATAGCCTAGGCAAATCAAATTAATCAATAAGAAAGGTTATTGAGAATTTGAGACCCATTAGGAATCTCATGATTTGTATGCATGTGTTTGTGTAGTTCGGTGATGTTTCTATCAAGTTCTATTAAATCAAAGATTTTTGGAAGAGAAAGTGAATGGAAACCAATACTTTCCAAACCATAGCCTAGGCAAATCAAACCAATCAATAAGAAAGATTATTGAGAATTTGAGAAACATTAGAAATCGCATGATTCGTATGTTTGTGTTTGTGTTGTTTAGTGATGTTTCTATCAAGTTCTATTAATTCAAAGAGTTTAGGAATAGAAAAATAATGAAAACCAACACTATCTAAAACATAGCCTAGGCAAATCAAACCAATCAATAAGAAAGATTATTGAGAATTTGGGACCCATTAGGAATCTTATGATTTGTGTGCTTGTGTTTGTGTAGTTTGGTGATGTTTCTATCAAGTTCTATTAAATCAAAGATTTTTGGAAGAGAAAGTGAATGGAAACCAATACATTCCAAACCATAGCCTAGGCAAATTAAACCAATCAATAAGAAAGATTATTGAGATTTTGAGAGACATTAGGAATCGCATGATTCGTATGCTTGTGTTTGTGTTGTTTGGTGATGTTTCTATCAAGTTCTATTAATTCAAAGACTTTTCGAATAGAAAAAGAATGGAAACCGACACTTTCCAAACCATAGCCTAGGCAAATCAAACCAATCAATAAGAAAGGTTATTGAGAATTTGAGACCCATTAGGAATCTCATGATTTGTATGCTTGTGTTTGTGTTGTTTGGTGATGTTTCTATCAAGTTCTATTAAATCAAAGATTTTTGGAAGAGAAAGTGAATGGAAACCAATACTTTCCAAACCATAGCCTAGGCAAATCAAACCAATCAATAAGAAAGATTATTGAGAATTTGAGAAACATTAGAAATCGCATGATTCGTATGTTTGTGTTTGTGGTGTTTAGTGATGTTTCTATCAAGTTCTATTATTTCAAAGATTTTAGGAAGAGAAAAATAATGAAAACCAACACTACCTAAAACATATCCTAGGCAAATCAAACCAATTCATAAGAAAGATTATTGAGAATTTGAGAAACAGTAGGATTCGCATGATTCGTATGTTTGTGTTTGTGTTGTTTAGTGATGTTTCTATCATGTTCTATTAATTCAAAGATTTTTGGAAGAGAAAAAGAATGGAAACCAACACTTTCCAAACCATAGTCTAGGCAAATCAAAGTAATCAATAAGAAAGGTTATTGAGAATTTGAGAAACATTAGGAATTGCATGATTCGTATGCTTGTGTTTGTGTTGTTTGGTGATGTTTCTATCAAGTTCTATTAATTCAAAGATTTTGGGAAGACAAAAAGAATGCAAACCAACACTATCCAAAACATAGCATAGCCTAGGCAAATCAAACCAATCAATTAGAAAGGTTATTGAGAATTTGAGAAACAGTAGGAATCGCATGATTCGTATGCTTGTGTTTGTCTTGTTTGGTGATGTTTCTATCAAGTTCTATTAATTCAAAGACTTTTGGAACAGAAAATGAATGGAAGCCGAAACTTTCCAAACCATAGCCTAGGCAAATCAAATCAATCAATAAGAAAGGTTATTGAGAATTTGAGACCCATTAGGAATCTCATGATTTGTATGCATGTGTTTGTGTAGTTCGGTGATGTTTCTATCAAGTTCTATTAAATCAAAGATTTTTGGAAGAGAAAGTGAATGGAAACCAATACATTCCAAACCATAGCCTAGGCAAATTAAACCAATCAATAAGAAAGATTATTGAGATTTTGAGAGACATTAGGAATCGCATGATTCGTATGCTTGTGTTTGTGTTGTTTGGTGATGTTTCTATCAAGTTGTATTAATTCAAAGACTTTTCGAATAGAAAAAGAATGGAAACGGACACTTTCCAAACCATAGCCTAGGCAAATCAAACCAATCAATAAGAAAGGTTATTGAGAATTTGAGACCCATTAGGAATCTCATGATTTGTATGCTTGTGTTTGTGTTGTTTGGTGATGTTTCTATAAAGTTCTATTAAATCAAAGATTTTTGAAGAGAAAGATAATTGAAACCAATACTTTCCAAACCATAGCCTAGGCAAATCAAACCAATCAATAAGAAAGATTATTGAGAATTTGAGAAACATTAGAAATCGCATGATTCGTATGTATGTGTTTGTGTTGTTTAGTGATGTTTCTATCAAGTTCTATTAATTCAAAGATTTTAGGAAGAGAAAAATAATGAAAACCAACACTATCTAAAACATAGCCTAGGCAAATCAAACCAATCAATAAGAAAGATTATTGAGAATTTGAGAAACAGTAGGATTCGCATGATTCGTATGTTTGTGTTTGTGTTGTTTAGTGATGTTTCTATCCTGTTCTATGAATTCAAAGATTTTTGGAAGACAAAAAGAATGGAAACCAACACTTTCCAAACCATAGTCTAGGCAAATCAAAGCAATCAATAAGAAAGGTTACTGAGAATTTGAGAAACATTAGGAATTGCATGATTGTTATGCTTGTGTTTGTGTTGTTTGGTGATGTTTCTATCAAGTTCTATTAATTCAAAGATTTTGGGAAGACAAAAAGAATGGAAACCAACACTATCTTAAACATAGCATAGCCTAGGCAAATCAAACTAATCAATAAGAAAGGTTATTGAGAATTTGAGAAACAGTAGGAATCGCATGATTCGTATGCTTGTGTTTGTCTTGTTTGGTGATGTTTCTATCAAGTTCTATTAATTCAAAGACTTTTGGAACAGAAAAAGAATGGAAACCGAAACTTTCCAAACCATAGCCTAGGCAAATCAAATCAATCAATAAGAAAGGTTATTGAGAATTTGAGACCCATTAGGAATCTCATGATTTGTATGCATGTGTTTGTGTAGTTCGGTGATGTTTCTATCAAGTTCTATTAAATCAAAGATTTTTGGAAGAGAAAGTGAATGGAAACCAATACTTTCCAAACCATAGCCTAGGCAAATCAAACCAATCAATAAGAAAGATTATTGAGAATTTGAGAAACATTAGAAATCGCATGATTCGTATGTTTGTGTTTGTGTTGTTTAGTGATGTTTCTATCAAGTTCTATTAATTCAAAGAGTTTAGGAAGAGAAAAATAATGAAAACCAACACTATCTAAAACATAGCCTAGGCAAATCAAACCAATCAATAAGAAAGATTATTGAGAATTTGAGACCCATTAGGAATCTCATGATTTGTGTGCTTGTGTTTGTGTAGTTTGGTGATGTTTCTATCAAGTTCTATTAAATCAAAGATTTTTGGAAGAGAAAGTGAATGGAAACCAATACATTCCAAACCATAGCCTAGGCAAATTAAACCAATCAATAAGAAAGATTATTGAGATTTTGAGAGACATTAGGAATCCCATGATTCGTATGCTTGTGTTTGTGTTGTTTGGTGATGTTTCTATCAAGTTCTATTAATTCAAAGACTTTTGGAATAGAAAAAGAATGGAAACCGACAGTTTCCAAACCATAGCCTAGGCAAATCAAACCAATCAATAAGAAAGGTTATTGAGAATTTGAGACCCATTAGGAATCTCATGATTTGTATGCTTGTGTTTGTGTTGTTTGGTGATGTTTCTATCAAGTTCTATTAAATCAAAGATTTTTGGAAGAGAAAGTGAATGGAAACCAATACTTTCCAAACCATAGCATAGGCAAATCAAACCAATCAATAAGAAAGATTATTGAGAATTTGAGAAACATTAGAAATCGCATGATTCGTATGTTTGTGTTTGTGTTGTTTAGTGATGTTTCTATCAAGTTCTATTAATTCAAAGATTTTAGGAAGAGAAAAATAATGAAAACCAACACTATCTAAAACATAGCCTAGGCAAATCAAACCAATCAATAAGAAAGATTATTGAGAATTTGAGAAACAGTAGGATTCGCATGATTCGTATGTTTGTGTTTGTGTTGTTTAGTGATGTTTCTATCATGTTCTATTAATTCAAAGATTTTTGGAAGAGAAAAAGAATGGAAACCAACACTTTCCAAACCATAGTCTAGGCAAATCAAAGCAATCAATAAGAAAGGTTATTGAGAATTTGAGAAACATTAGGAATTGCATGATTCGTATGCTTGTGTTTGTGTTGTTTGGTGATGTTTCTATCAAGTTCTATTAATTCAAAGATTTTGGGAAGACAAAAAGAATGGAAACCAACACTATCCAAAACATAGCATAGCCTAGGCAAATCAAACCAATCAATAAGAAAGGTTATTGAGAATTTGAGAAACAGTAGGAATCGCATGATTCGTATGCTTGTGTTTGTCTTGTTTGGTGATGTTTCTATCAAGTTCTATTAATTCAAAGACTTTTGGAACAGAAAAAGAATGGAAACCGAAACTTTCCAAACCATAGCCTAGGCAAATCAAATCAATCAATAAGAAAGGTTATTGAGAATTTGAGACCCATTAGGAATCTCATGATTTGTATGCATGTGTTTGTGTAGTTCGGTGATGTTTCTATCAAGTTCTATTAAATCAAAGATTTTTGGAAGAGAAAGTGAATGGAAACCAATACATTCCAAACCATAGCCTAGGCAAATTAAACCAATCAATAAGAAAGATTATTGAGATTTTGAGAGACATTAGGAATCGCATGATTCGTATGCTTGTGTTTGTGTTGTTTGGTGATGTTTCTATCAAGTTCTATTAATTCAAAGACTTTTGGAATAGAAAAAGAATGGAAACTGACACTTTCCAAACCATAGCCTAGGCAAATCAAACCAATCAATAAGAAAGGTTATTGAGAATTTGAGACCCATTAGGAATCTCATGATTTGTATGCTTGTGTTTGTGTTGTTTGGTGATGTTTCTATCAAGTTCTATTAAATCAAAGATTTTTGGAAGAGAAAGTGAATGGAAACCAATACTTTCCAAACCATAGCCTAGGCAAATGAAACCAATTAATAAGAAAGATTATTGTGAATTTGAGAAACATTAGAAATCGCATGATTCGTATGTTTGTGTTTGTGTTGTTTAGTGATGTTTCTATCAAGTTCTATTAATTCAAAGATTTTAGGAAGAGAAAAATAATGAAAACCAACACTATCTAAAACATAGCCTAGGCAAATCAAACCAATCAATAAGAAAGATTATTGAGAATTTGAGAAACAGTATCAAAGTTCAAAACTCCTATCAAGCCATCAATCAAGATTTGAACCTTCGTTCTCAAAGAGATCTCAGTTTCAGGAACTCCCAAGTTCATCAACTTGGTCAACAGGCCTTCAAAGCGAAAAGAGTAGTCGGTGATAGTTTTATTTGGAAACATTTTGAACTTGTAAAAGTCCCTCTTGGCTTCCAACTGGACGTCTTCTTTCATGTGTGGCGTCCCTACATGGTACTTTTTAAGTGCTTCCCACTAGAGTTTACCTGTAGACAGATTACTGACTCGAGTAGCGTCCCTTTCGCAGAGAGACGTTAGTATGAAACATATAGCTTTGGCATTGGTTTCCATAAGCTTAAACTCATCAGGACCCCAGGTGTCCTCTTTGCCTTTCATGGCTGGAGGAATTTTAGGGTCACCGTTCTGTATCACTCTCCAGCATTGATAATTTTGACTCCTTACAAAGTTCTCGAACCTGGTTCTCCAACGATTGTAGTTTCCGTCTGTCAGACGCAGAGGCTTCATGCTACTAATGCAAATTGGTTCCCTAACCATCTTTACCTACAACTCAACAGAAATCTAGAGCGCCTGCTCTGATACCAATTGTTGGAACATTAGTCTTAACAAAGAGGGCGTCCTTAACAATGTTAAGGGTGTCCTTGGTTGAGGCGTCCTTAATATTGATTAAGGGCGTCTTTTGGTTGTAGCGGAATTCAAAATACTAAACAGGTAAAGCAAATAAGTAAGGAACGCTTTTGATTTATAGAGGAACCACTCAAGTCGAAACTAGTCCTTGAGTGTAAACCTCTACCTCCTTAGAGGATTTTGTAATAGCTTCTTTCCTTTCTTATTAAGTTTCCTTACAATTACACTGGCGAGTGATTACACTTCTCTAGCACTTAGAAGGCGTCCCTAACTCCACTAGTAACACTCCTTTAAGTCTGTAATGTAACCTAACTTAATCTACTAAAGAATGCTATCACCTCTTCCTTACAGTTCGTCGTAAGGACTCTCTCTCTTTTTGTTCTTTTCTATTACAAACATTTTGTGGTTTTATTGAACGCTTCTTGCTCGATCTAACACCTAAGTCTCATGTGTTCTTGAGCTGTTCTTGGTGTTCTTGAGCGACTGAAAAATTCTCTGAATATTCTCTGGAAGCGTCAAGTCACAATAAATGCTCTGGAAGACTATTTATAGTGACCTAGGGAAGGGCGTCATTCTATGACGATCATGCCCTTGAGGACGTTGCTATAGGGATCGGCTTACACGTCTCTCTGGGACTGATAAGGGAAGCTTTCTGGCAATTTTCGTTGGACATGGCTACAAGATCGGTCTCCACGTGGTGATGGGCTAGTGTACAGGATCTGCTTCCACGTGGTGATCATGTTCAAGGCTTGTCTGGTGATGTCACCTTGTCGGCCAGCCTTGAGAGGACTCATGTATAATGATGGACCGCGTCCTTTGGAGAATCATGCCAAGTTTCTTCTTCTCAGATGTAGCGTCCTTGACCTCAAGGACGGCTACACAAACTTGTTGTCCTTTTCATAACATGTGTTCCTGAAACACTTGGACAGCTTATTAGATCAAGGCGAGTTTGTCATATCAAAACTAAGGGATGGCAGGCACAATATTAAGTACTAAAGGCGTCCTTAATATTGTCCCAACACATGGTCAAAGTCTAAACTGATCACCACCTCAACCTATTTACAAGGACTACATATAGGTAGCTTAATTTCACTTTCCTTTTGTAGTCTTGTAGATAGTACCTTATACAAACAAAGTCGCAATATAGGACAATCTAATATGCATAATTTTGACATCGTGGAGGCGCAACACTCAAAGCTGAAAGATTACCTACAACCTTTTGTTGGTGGGTTTAATATTTTATTGCATAAGATGCATGCCATGGTGAGTAACCAGATCAGGGAGGTACGAGGACATATGGAGAGAGATCGTATGTCTTCGACAATGTCATACCTAATGGAAGAATACAAAATTATCATTTCTCTATTGTCAAGGAAAGTATGTTGAGGACCCCGAGAGTGGTTATCGTTTGGAGCAGTGTTCTAAAAATCCCTTCTAGGCCCCGTCTAATCCTCGTCTAGGCACTAGCCTATCCTCGTCCGCCTATCCTTTTAACCCACCTAGACGGTGCCTAAGCGACCGTCTAGACCGCTTGGGCGATCGTCTAGGAAGCTTGGGCAATCGTATAGGCCGCCTAGCATTTTTTAGAACACTGGTCTGGAGTGTGATGATTCATGTTGGACCACATCTCATGGGCTTCCATACCCTCATCAAGTGTTAGCTTTCATCAACAAAGGTAGACCAATATTGCTATCCTCTATTCAAGATTTTTGGAAACAGTTGGTATATCTTCGCTTTCAAGGAACAAATGAAGAGATAGACTCGAAGTCACTATCACATGAAGATGAGAATGGGTGAAAATGATAAAAAAAATTATCATGATGACAATTAGGATAAAGATCAAAAGTATCAGATAAATCGTAAGTACATGGACGTCAGTAGCCCAGGCCAAACCACCGTGACCGATCCGGGCATTGGGAAAGTGAAGGGGAGACCAAAGAAGAACATAAAAGTCAAATTGAGGGACTTGACTAGGCTAGAGAATCTACAAAAATATAAACAAAGCTAGGGCCCTACCAAGAGAAAGAAAATAAAAAAAAAAGCGTCTTCCCCAAACTCAATAATCACATTGAAGTGGATTTTGGTGTTCACATGCTTAACTTCATGATTCCATTTATTGGTAGTGCTTCAAATGTCATTAGAGATGGACATTGCGAGTATAGGTCACTCGCTCAACTGGCTGAGTGGGGACAAGATGAATGGGCGAGTGTGCGACAAAAGATGGTCTAGAGTTGAGGACACACTATAGGCATAATTTAATACATATACGCCTCCCTGACCTTTTACAAAATGATCAGTTTAACACCTCATCTTTGGTTTTTACCTAATGAGTACTTGAAGTATACATTTTTTGACCAATTAAACACATGTTAGTTGACATGTCAAAACAACTTACCACGATGGAGTCACATATACACTACCAATACACCACGTCATAGCTTAAATAAAATTGAAAGTAAAAAACATAAAAACGATGGGAAAAATAAAAGAAAAAAGACTAGCTAACGAATTAACCCCCATGGGCCCCCCGATGTGATCATGCCCCGGACTCCGAGAAGTGCGCCCGAGCGCAAGAGGGTCGGCGCCGAGAGACCCGCACATGCGGCCTTCGGCGCCGGTGCCTCGTTTTGGCACCGAATCCGCGGCGCCGGTGCCTCTTTTTGGCGCCATGTCCGTGGCGCCGGTGCCTCCCGAGGGCGTGCGCACCTAGGAGCGGGTGCCGATGTTGGGCTTTCCACGACACCACGTCCCGGGCTTTCTAGACAAGCCTTTCTTGGAGTGAAGTCCACCAGTGCCCATGCAAGACAAGGCGGGCTCGTCCACAGCAATCAAAACAAGAAATGCGGGCCCAATCCCACTGGTCCCTCCCATGTCCAAGCCTATGACCGCCACTCCACCTCCTCAACCTTCCTTGGTGGCCAAGCTTGAGCTATGAAGGCGGCTGACTTCCGCGCCAAGCAACCGCCATCAATGAACCGCCTTGGAGCCGAAGTCGTTAGCTTAAGAATTTCCTCATTTTTGGCCCTATAAATAAAGAGCGAATGTAATTGTTTTTAGAATGTTGTTTTGAGCTTGAACTTTACTAAGAGACTCTTGTCCTAGTTAGGTTTCGGGCTTTTCCCGGCTTGTGGGACTCAAGCCGTGGGGCTCTAGTGAGACGCGAGAGCTGGGCCGCGGGCTACGGTTCGTGAGACTCGAGCCATGGCTCCGCCGTTCTTATTTTTCTACCAAACCCCGGCCTTCGGGTAACCGAAGGCTCGGAGGGCTGCTTGGCTCGTGAGACTCGAGCCTCGTCGTCCCTCCTTAGGCGTCCTAGCTTGGTTCACTCCGAGCGAGGCGCCTACCTATCCTTAGGGCCACTTGGGTTGTTAGGGTTCGGTTCCGCACCCCTTGTATCCCTTAGTCAATTGACTCGGGCAAAGTCGTTGTTCCCTAATCAAAAATAAATCCCAAACATGCAAACACAAGTATAGTAGGCAAGCAAGGGGTCGAACCCAAAGGAATCAGTTTTATTCAGATTTTATGTGGTTTTCATGCAAGTAATCAAAGGGGGGTTTTGAAAGTTGGTTTCAATCAAAGTTATCAAGCAGAGTTCATTCAATCAATTCCACTTTATTAATCCGTTGATCATGAATTCATCCACCTCTTTATATGCTTAGTTCAATTCCAATCCCAATCATTAGAAATCGCAAGTCCATGGTCCAAGCAATTCTATAACCCTAGGCAAGGACGCTTAACCTAGAATTAGCATAGAGCACAGGGATAATAGGAAATCAAATCATGCAATCAAGCTACGAGTCTCATGCACAATTTAACCATTGAATACTCTTCCCTAAACTAGTCCACGGTCCTAGAATAGAGTTGTTTCGAGAAATAGGAAAGATGCATAGACAACAACCAATCCTAATTCAAACAATAGATCTAAGTCAATCAAACAAGTTGATCAGGCTCATAAAATCAAACATAGATCATGGGATGAAGCACAAGAGTATCAATAAAGACCTAAGGATAAAGAGGTTACCAGAATTTCACAACTTCATAATAAAGCTTCCTTGATTGAATAAACTCCAGAGGAGAGTTAGTTCTCCATTACAAAGAAAACTCTAATCTTTATTGAATTACAATTGATTGACAAGAAATTGGATCCTCTAAAAACCTAGAAAAGGTCCCCCTTATATAGCCCCAAAGATCAACCTTTTCGGACTAAATAAGATAGGAAACCGAAAGATAGGAAAGGAAACAAGATAGAAACGGTGAAATCTCGCCCGTCTGGAAGTCGGCTACCACCGCGCCCGCGGCACAAGAACCGCGCCTGCGGCGGCCTTCACTTGGTCAATTCCCGGGTCAGCTTCTACCGCGGCCGCGCCATGAGCAACGCGTCCGCGGCCTTTACGCCTTTGGTTGGTTCGCTCCTCCACTCCGCCGCGCCCGCGCCATAGGTAACGCGTCCGCGGTAATCATCCAGTGGCGATTCTTCGTCTTTAAGCTCTTTTACTCTTGATTCTTCATGTCTTGTGTCTTCAGTCTTGATATTACAATAACGCTCAAAACTAACCTAAACACTCTCAATATAGCTCTAAAATACAAGAGATAACCTATACAAAGTAGAGCGAATCAAATTCCCCCATACTTAGATCTTGCTCATCCTCGAGTAAGCTCAAACAAATATAGCAAGTCAGCACATCTAAGATCTCAGGAAATACAAGGGAAGATAAAAACACTCAACTCACAACCCGAACCCAAAAATATAGAGAAATCATGAGCAGAAAACAATGAAGCTCAAACACACACCTCACAACATGATATATCACTCAAGCTCTAAAAACATGAAAGAGAGCAACCTAGGATCTACCCGAATCTAACATGTAAGCCCCAAAGTCCCCAAGCAAGAATGAATCCTAAACACTCAATTTTTCCGCTCAATTCTGCTTAGGCGCCCTTTCAGGTTTTCACCTAACCGCTCTTTTCATTTTTCTCAAAGGTGTGCTCATAAATACTCACAACTCTCATGAACCTCATATTACCCCAGCCTAATGCTGGTCCGGGTTACCTGCTTATTACCTGAGCCGCCCTTTCGGGTTTTCGACTCATCCCAGGATTTATATGCCTTTTTTCAATTTTTATGGCTTTTTCTATCTTTTTCTTTTTCTTTCTTTCTTTATTATGCAAAAAGTATGGTGCAAGTGCTCCATGAAAAGAAGAAAATCAAAAATCTGAAGCAAATATCTAACTAAACTAACTAGGATAAGCGAATGCGAGTACTCCTTCCCCCATACTTAAATCCTTCATTGTCCTCAATGAAGCAAAGAGAAAGGATAGAAGCAAGGAAGAAAGGTAATCAGAAGACTCACAAACGATGAAGAGAGGTGGAATGGAAGAACTCTTCAAAGGTGGTAGAATAGAGAAGCTTCGTATTTCCAATCGGTGGGCATACCGCGGGCGCGGCACAAGGGGCGCGGGCGCGGAATGGGTGCAGAGAGCGAAGTCTTCCTCGGATGTGCACCGCGGCCGCGGCTGGTGGGGCACGGATGCGGCACATGTGCAGGCGTAATGTCTGGACTTCGTCTTGAAAAGCGTGATGTGCAAATTACCATCGTATCTTGGCTCGTCTCTTGGAAGATGGATAACAATTGGAACTCGAGCCATGGAGAAAAGAACTCTCGGGGAAACAAAGCTCCCCCATACTTAGGCGTTTACACATAGCCAAAGGATGGAAAGTACAAAGATGAATGGAAAGAAGAAATAGAATGGTGGAAAGATAGAAGATGGAATAGAAAGGATATAGATGGATTGAAAATATAGAGGTAGAATGTGACCAAGAAGTCATCTTTTTGTCTTTTTTTTTTTTTCTCTTTTTTTTTCATTTGTTTTTCTATTTGTTTTTCTCTTTTTTTTTTTCAAAAATAAAAACGAGCTAAAACCGAGACGCAGTATGGTTGCCGCGAGCACGGGCTAGTACCTGTTCGTCGGGGTGCGCTGACGATCCACCGCGGGCGCGGTATCACGCCAGGCGTGTCCTTTCGGACCTAGTACCTGCATGTTAGCGAAAAAAAACACAAGCAAATCCTAAGCTAGGAATGGAAAAAACAATCTATCTAATCCTTGGGTTGCCTCCCAAGCAGCGCTTTTGTTTAACGTCGTTGGCTCGACGTGGATACGATCAATACGGGTCCTCATCAACATCAATTCGGACCATGTTGCCACCATAGGATATGGAAAGAGATCCATTGGCAACGTCAATGACCGTGTTGGCGGTTTTCATGAATGGACGACCAAGTAAGAGAACCGGGTCGTACCGCCCTTCGCCTATCTCCATCACATAAAAATCCGCAGGAAAGATCAAACCCTGCACCTGCACTAGAACATCCTCAACTAACCCTTGCGGGCGCACATTAGAATGGTCGGCCAACTCAATAACAATATCAGATTTCTTCAAAGGACCAAGGCCTAACCTATCATACATGCAAGCTGGGAGAACATTAATGGAGGCACCTAAATCTAGCATAGCACGATCAATTTTAGTTTCTCCGATAGTGACAGGGACGGTGAATCTTCCTAGGTCTGAACATTTCTTGGGTAATTGCTTCTGGAGTAGGGAATTACAAGTCTCAATTTTGCTATCCTGAGTTTTTTCAACTAGAGCTACCTTTTTAATCTTAGGACTAGTCCTATGCTTTCTTTTTATGGTGCATAGCTCTTTCATGAAT
This sequence comes from Polygonum maritimum, assembly GCA_963924305.1. Lineage (NCBI taxonomy): Eukaryota > Viridiplantae > Streptophyta > Magnoliopsida > Caryophyllales > Polygonaceae > Polygonum > Polygonum maritimum. The sequence continues at coordinate 24,729,386 of OZ002731.1, read as the reverse complement.
TTAGCAAAACGAGGGACACTTTGGATGAGATTAAGAAGAGGAACATTTACCCGACAATTGGCGAAGGTCTCGAAGAGTTCCTTGTCATGTGCCGGCTTTCTTGTGTCCTTGAGAGCCTCGGGGAATGGAGGGGATGGCTTGAAAAATCCAATGGTGGAAGAGGTTGAGCCACATAGCCATCATCTTCTTCTGCTGCTGGAGCTTGGTTCCTTCTAGGAGAACTTGGGCGAGGAGGCGAGTAATTCTTGAAAGCATAGTCGAGCAAAGCTTCGAAATTCCTCTCGGCCTCCTTACCGCGGGCGCGGGTCGCTACGACTCTCGTGCTCCATGGGATCTACTGGCATTTCGCGGGCGCGGAGGGTAGAGCGCGGCCGTGGAATCTCCACAGAGGCTTGGCCTTCGTCTTCTGACGCCCCGGCGCGGTCGCGGCCAAGGGAGCGCGGGCGCGGTACGTCACCAGTGGGTGATGTCCGGCTCGCCAATGTTCTACCGCTCCTCAAATTCATGGCACTCACATTCTCCTTGTGATTGAGCGGTTGAGAGGGAAGTTTCCCGGAATCCTTAGACTCGAGCCTATTGATCATGGTAGCAAGTTGGCTCAGCTGAGTCTCAAGATTCTTTACAGCAGCTCTTGTCTCTTGGTTCTCCTTCAAGAGGGCAGTAATAGCGTCATTCTGAGACGGAGCAGGCGCTCTCGGGGCATAGTTATTGGACCGGAATTGTTGTTGCTGGCCCTGAGGAGCGTACTGCTGCTGCTGTTGTGGTGGATCTTGCTGCTGCTGGTTGCTCCACCTCAGATGAGGATGGTTCACCCACCCTGGATTGTAAGTGTTAGAATAAGGGTCATTCCGAGGTCGGGGCGCACCATAATTGCCAATAGCATTGACCGACTCCTCGGTCTCTTGAATAGTAGGGCACTGGTCTGTGTGGTGGCTTGCATCATAGCAAAGACCGCAAGCGTTGACTTGCTGGGCCGTCTTCTTTGTGAGAAATTGCTTCATAAGATCCTTGAGCTCCCTTACTTCAGCATTCAGGGACTCATTCACCACACTCACGGACCTCACCTTGGTCCTTGATTTTTGATTGCGGGCTTGGTCCGCCAAGATCTCCACCTTCTGAAAAGCTGCAGCGGGGGTCAAGTTCTCGTAACTACCCCCACAAGATGCATTCACGAGCCTCTTGTCATTGTCGCAGAGTCCCTCGATGATGTAGCAAATAAGGTCCTTGGCTTGATAGCCATGGTAGGGACAACTAGCGATGAGCCGCTTGTAGCGCTCATAATAGTCATAGAGGTTCTCGTCTTCCCCTTGCTCCAAACTGCTGAGTTGCTTCTTGATAGAGGTTTGTTTGGAAGCGGGGAAGTACTTCTCAAGAAACGCCTTCTTCATGGCTGCCCAAGTAGTGATAGAACCTGGCACCAAATAAAGCAGCCAGTCCTTGGCGGTGTCTTCAAGAGAGAAGGGAAAAGCCCGGAGCTTGATTTGATCCTCCGTCACATTATTGGGCTTCATACTCACGCACACCGCGTGGAATTCAGTAAGATGTTTATTCGGGTCCTCACCGCTCAACCCATGGAATTTGGGCAAGTGGTGGATGAGGCCAGACTTGAGCTCGAACTTCACATCCTCCCCGAGTTCGGGGAATTGAACAGCGAGCTGCTGTTGCTGGAGATCAGGCGCTGAGAGTTGGCGAATAGTTTGTTCCGCCATGACGCCTTCTGGTTCAGAATCAGAGAGAGAGAGAGATTCAAGAAGATTGTAAGAGGTAGACACTCTAGGGGCGCTCCTTATCTTCCGAAGAGTCCTGTCAATTTCTGGATCAAAGCGAACAGGAGAAGTATTAGTAGACCGGGTACGGACCATGTGTTAGGTCCGAACCCAAGGGATGGTTCTGCGTACAAACCGCGGGCGCGCCGAGGGGGCCGCGGGCGCGGTTTGGGCGCAGAACGCGAAAACGGACACAAATCCAAACAAGAAAAAGATTCCCCGGCAACGGCGCCAAAATTTGACTCGGGCAAAGTCGTTGTTCCCTAATCAAAAATAAACCCCAAACATGCAAACACAAGTATAGTAGGCAAGCAAGGGGTCGAACCCAAAGGAATCAGTTTTATTCAGATTTTATGTGGTTTTCATGCAAGTAATCAAAGGGGGGTTTTGAAAGTTGGTTTCAATCAAAGTTATCAAGCAGAGTTCATTCAATCAATTCCACTTTATTAATCTGTTGATCATGAATTCATCCACCTCTTCATATGCTTAGGTCAATTCCAATCCCAATCATTAGAAATCGCAAGTCCACGGTCCAAGCAATTCTATAACCCTAGGCAAGGACGCTTAACCTAGAATTAGCATAGAGCACAGGGATAATAGGAAATCAAATCATGCAATCAAGCTACGAATCTCATGCACAATTTAACCATTGAATACTCTTCCCTAAACTAGTCCACGGTCCTAGAATAGAGTTGTTTCGAGAAATAGGAAAGATGCATAGACAACAACCAATCCTAATTAAAACAATAGATCTAAGTCAATCAAACAAGTTTATCAGGCTCATAAAATCAAACATAGATCATGGGATGAAGCACAAGAGTATCAATAAAGACCTAAGGATAAAGAGGTTACCAGAATTTCACAACTTCATAATAAAGCTTCCTTGATTGAATAAACTCCAGAGGAGAGTTAGTTCTCCATTACAAAGAAAACTCTAATCTTTATTGAATTACAATTGATTGACAAGAAATTGGATCCTCTAAAAACCTAGAAAAGGTCCCCCTTATATAGCCCCAAAGATCAACCTTTTCGGACTAAATAAGATAGGAAACCGAAAGATAGGAAAGGAAACAAGATAGAAACGGTGAAATCTCGCCCGTCTGGAAGTCGGCTACCACCGCGCCCGCGGCACAAGAACCGCGCCCGCGGCGGCCTTCACTTGGTCAATTCCCGGGTCAGCTTCTACCGCGGCCGCGCCATGAGCAACGCGTCCGCGGCCTTTACGCCTTTGGTTGGTTCGCTCCTCCACTCCGCCGCGCCTGCGCCATAGGTAACGCGTCCGCGGTAATCATGCAGTGGCGATTCTTCGTCTTTAAGCTCTTTTACTCTTGATTCTTCATGTCTTGTGTCTTCGGTCTTGATATTACAATAACGCTCAAAACTAACCTAAACACTCTCAATATAGCTCTAAAATACAAGAGATAACCTATACAAAGTAGAGCGAATCATCAATCCCTCTCGGTGAGTGGACCGAAGTGAGGGCTCGACTACTTATCCCTTATTCATTAAAACGATCCTACAAAAGAGTTTTGATGAATCATAAAATCCCACACGCCCCAAAGTGACACATTTTTGTTCAAATTCGCAAGTTTGGCAAGAGATTTCATCGAAGCCGAATTCAAGAAGCAACAATGAACTCCCTCGAACCAGAATCGAGTCCGATCCCAAGGCGAATCACATCATCTGGTATCAGAGCCTTTCGAGGCGGGTTCTGTAAGTTTTGATTGCGTAAATTACATTCTTCATGATTACTTTCGTAATAGCTCAAGTCTTTTAAGACCTTTTCGGCCAACCAAGACCCGAACCAACCTTAACGTCACCTAGGCTCGGGAACGACCTTAAAGACCTAAAGATCCGGGAAAAATCTAGTAGGCGTGGTGAAATTTTTTCCAAGGCTCCCCACTCCTTTCGTCCACGCCTAGGCCTAGCCACCTTCCCTTGAAAATATTTCAAAAAAAAATTAAAATTGGGAAACATTGCGGAGGCTAAGAAGGGAGGTTTGTGTGTGAAACAAAGTTTCAAGATCTTTCGAAACTTGGAGCCCAAGGAAACCAAGTGGCCGAGCCTATGCATGCATGCAAAGTGAGCTAGCCAAAAGGGGAGTAAATGGCGTTTTCACCCATTCTTTGCTAACCGAATTTACCTTTGGCCTCATCAAGAAGCTTGGCCTCCAAGTTGTGTAATGGCGCCATGTACTGAGCATCTCTTCGGTTCCAACAAGATTCAAGTAAGGAGCTACTTAATGGCCACTCAATCAAACTCCTACTTCATTAAAGACGAGCACCTCCTCACTTCACCTTGGTGTGCAAGCTAAGGACGCCATTAAGAGGGTGTGATCGTGAGTTGCTTGCAACTCTTCCCTTGCCTCCTTAATGTCGACCACCTCCTCACCATCCAAGGCCAGCCGACTTCTCCTAGTCCCTCACCGCCCCCATCTTATAAATAGGAGCCATTTGTCTTCATTTCCTCATTCCAAAACCCAACCTTAAGACCGAAAGCTCACGCCGAGGTTTCAGCCGATCAAGTGTGTTCTAGCCCTCAAAATTCCTAGATTTTTCGTGAGTTAGAGTGTGAGCTCTTCGTTCTCCTCTCTTACGGGTCATTGGTGGTGGAATTGAGCCTTCAAAGTCAAGTCGTTGTATCCAATCTCTCGTTGTCTAACACAAGAATTATCATGGCTTCGAAGATGATGATGAGTGTGAGAAAGAGCGCCTCAAGCCATGCCTTGGCTGGCCCGCGTCGAGTGTGCGGAATGGTGCCCCGTAAGGAAGATATTGTGTTCATCGATCTCGTAAGTGATGACGAGTTCGAGGTGTCGATGAAGACTGCAAATGAGCCGAGTGTGAACCAAACACTTGCTCGCGAAGAAGATGTGAAGGCTGACTCGAGCTCCGGGGAGGAAACGGACCCGAGCATCAACACCGGCAACGGGTCGGACGACTCTAGCTCGAGTGATTTTGGTTCGAGTGACGAGTCGGACGACCGCGAGTCGGGTCCGTACATGTCCACCGACGACGAGGACACTTATGTGGATATCATGGATAATGATGCTTCCGTCGGAGGAATGGAGGGGCCAGCCGAAGAACACTTTTAGCCACTTCTAGTGGTGTATCCAGAGGAAGACGAAGTCGAAGTCGAGAATCTGAACGAGGGTTTCCCTGAGTGGGAGGCCAATGAGTGGTTCGAGCTTGACGAGCTTCTTAACCAGCTCGACGAGCCTATGGAGGAAGGCGAAGTCACCAATGATGTGGACGATGTTGGTGACGTTCTCATGAGCGAAGACGAGGCCGACTTTGATGGCCAAAAGTACAATTTGTTTTATTGCCGGGCCCTTGTACTTGGCGTGGATTGTCTCATTAACATTGACGGGGGGAGTTCTTCCAACCTTGTGTCGGAAGACGTGCAAACGCAGCCGGCCTTCAGCTACAACGACGCACCAAGCCCTACACACTTGGTTGGCTCGGTGATGAAGACGCCTTACACGTGACCCATTTCGTGTATGTGCCGCTCGTTATTGGAGGCTACCACGACCCAATCCGGTGCGACGTTGTGCCAATGAAGGCGGCGCATATCATTTTGGGACGACCATGGCAATGGCTGCGGTGTGTAAACCACGATGGACGGCTGAACACCCATTCGTTCGGGCATGAGGATCAGATGTTTTGTTTGATGCCGTTGGAGGCCGAGGAAGTGGGGCCACTTCTCAAGCGCTGTCCCGCACGCCTTAGTCATTTTGCCACCGCCACCCCCATGCACCAACCCAAGGATTCGAGGTCGAATCCTCTTCAAGGGGGGTGGATGATGTGATCATGCCCCGGACTCCGAGAAGTGCGCCCGAGCGCAAGAGGGTCGGCGCCGAGAGACCCGCGTATGCGGCCTTCGGCGCCGGTGCCTCGTTTTGGCACCGAATCCCCGGCGCCGGTGCCTCTTTTTGGCGCCGTGTCCGTGGCGCCGGTGCCTCCCGAGGGCGCGCGCACCTAGGAGCGGGTGCCGATGTTGGGCTTTCCACGACACCACGTCCCGGGCTTTCTAGACAAGCCTTTCTTGGAGTGAAGTCCATCAGTGCCCATGCAAGACAAGGCGGGCTCGTCCACAGCAATCAAAACAAGAAATGCGGGCCCAAGCCCACTCGTCCCTCCCATGTCCAAGCCTATGACCGCCACTCCACCTCCTCAACCTTCCTTGGTGGCCAAGCTTGAGCTATGAAGGCGGCTGACTTCCGCGCCAAGCAACCGCCATCAATGAACCGCCTTGGAGCCGAAGTCGTTAGCTTAAGAATTTCCTCATTTTTGGCCCTATAAATAAAGAGGTAATGTAATTGTTTTTAGAATGTTGTTCTGAGCTTGAACTTTACTAAGAGACTCTTGTCCTAGTTAGGTTTCGGGCTTTTCCCGGCTTGTGGGACTCAAGCCGTGGGGCTCTCGTGAGACGCGAGAGCCGGGCGGCGGGCTACGGTTCGTGAGACTCGAGCCATGGCTCCGCCGTTCTTATTTTTTTACCAAACCTCGGCCTTCGGGTAACCGAAGGCTCGGAGGGCTGCTTGGCTCGTGAGACTCGAGCCTCGTCGTCCCTCCTTAGGCGTCCTAGCTTGGTTCACTCCGAGCGAGGCGCCTACCTATCCTTAGGGCCACTTGGTTTGTTAGGGTTCGGTTCCGCACCCCTTGTATCCCTTAGTCGATCCCTCTCTTTGAGTTGACCGAAGTGAGGGCTCGACTACTTATCCCTTATTAATTAAAAAGATCCTACAAAAGAGTTTTGATGAATCATAAAATCCCACACGCCCCAAAGTGACACATTTTTGTTCAAATTCGCAAGTTTGGCAAGAGATTTCATCGAAGCCGAATTCAAGAAGCAACAATGAACTCCCTCGAACCAGAATCGAGTCCGATCCCAAGGCGAATCACATCACCCCCTCCACAAACTCTCCATCTCCGCTTCCTTCCCTCATTGGTCGCCTCTCCCCAACCGTTGTCTCCGACCACGTCTCCATCTTCAAGAACCTTTCCCCTATGATAGCACTCTCAGGTACGACGGCCATCCTAAGTCCATCATCGCCATCCAAGTTATGGAGCTCGCCAACAAGATCTTCATCAAGTACATCATCAATCTCACTATCTTCAATGGATCATTGCCCATCCACAACTAAATCTAGGAATTAGAGGGGTGCAATGCCTCACGTTCATCGTTAGTGTACTCCGACCACCCCACATGTCATATGTCTCCTTGTCACCATTCCCGTGCAGGTGGTCATTGTGGTTGTAGTCGGCCTCCACCGTCGTCGATGGCAAACTCAACATGCTTCTCCGAGGACAACGTATTTGCGAATGAAGTGTTCCTCCAACCCATATCTCATGTAAGGCGGAGATTAGAAGCAGAAGGGTTCCAACGGGAGGAGGAGAGGCGACAATTAGGAGGAAAGAGAAGAGGCGTGGGAAGGACGGGGTTGAGTAAAAGAGGCGGGTCAAAATCGGGAGGGAGTGTAGAGGAGGGGAAACATGTGAGATTTAGGTTTTGATTATTCTTTTGCCTTTTCGTTTTTTTATTATTTTCGTTTTTTTTGTTTTTTTTTATTAAATGGATGAAGCGACATATATAAAGTATAGGTGTAATGTTATCGTGATAAACTTTTTTATACATGCTAGCCAACAAGTGTTTAATAGCTTAAGAAATATGTACTTCAAGTACTCAATAGGTAAAAATTAAAGATGAAGTGTTAAAATGATCATTTTGTAAAGATCATTGGATCGCATATAAATTTAGCCTACTAGACATATGTTGTAGTGTCTCCTTACATTACTCTGATTGACGATTTGATCAACAACGTCAAGTGAACGCTGCCATGGTATGGGAAAGTAGATTGGATAAAGACTTCGATGGTCGACTTCCGCTACAGGATTTCAATGTGCTTTATTTGGACTATTCGATCATGGTGCACACACCTATCTCCATATGTTTGCATATGATGCTCCAAACACCCCCTTGTGGTCATCCGTAGTATGAAAATACTATAGCCTCACTTGGGAGAGAGTCTGCACCTTAGATTGAATCGATCTGTGGTCCGTAAATCGGTTCGGCCTACACCGAACCGATTTACGGACCAACCATCCATGCTAGGATCATTTTCTATAGCTGAAAATACTATAGCCTCACTTGGGAGAGAGTCTGCACCTTAGATTGAATCGATCTGTGGACCAACCAACAGTGCTAGAATTGACTAATGCAACTGAAAGTACTACAAAGTCACCTGTCAGAGAGTCTACAACTCAGAGTGAACCAAGGGACGTTCAACCTGGGCCATCAATGAATCGATCTGCAAACCAATTGCTAGTGCCAGAATCGACTACTGCAGCTACAAATGTTGCGGCGTCCCTTGCGAGAGAGTCCCCTACGCAGAATGAAATGCGTGATCCTCCTCCAAGGCCAATACCGAGTAGATTTGATGTGTCAAAACTGAAGAAGTTGCACGCGTCGCTCCATTGCAGGGGCAACCCAAAAATATTTGCGCAAACCATATACGACCTCGCACCTAACCAAAAGGAATCTTTGGAGCATACTGGCTTTGGATGCTTTTTGTATTGGAGGGTTAAGTCCAACCTAATATCCGTTATACACTAGGTTGTGGAGCACTTTGATCCTAACACCAGACGGATTGTTAAGGATGAAGCTAAGATCGTGCAATTAATACCAATAGATGTACACATCTGTTTGGATCTTCCCTATGGACCCAAATCCCTCAACCCCTTAAACATAACGCAATCCAAGAAATAGTGTCATGAGTTCAGACTTCAATTCGAGGATAGCGAGGCCACATTGATTCCCGCAAAGTTGTCAAGGCACATATTGTAGAGGAAACGCGAATTCGACCCGAAGTTCATCAAGAACATGATGTTGCTATTCAACAACACGGTAATGGGAGACTGCTTTGTCAATGGTAGCTTGAACATGCGTTTGATACTGGTACTACAAAATGTTAATGACATTCGGCAATGGACTCTTCCTAGGTTGTTATGCTAAGATCAAAGATAACTAACCGTAATACATGCTTTAGTATAACGTGTAAGTCGGGGTCATACCCAAGAGAACTTGCGGATTCTCGTATTAATGTTTCTACTAACTAAAGATAATAGGGGAATTCAAAGAGATTCTAACTAAACTAAACTACTAAACAAACAAACAATAATTGGAAAGCAAGTTTATTCAAGAGATCCATTTTAATAAAAACATTCGATCATTGATTTATCCACTGATTTCAATTAAACCTATGGATAATTCCTATCCTGATCTTATTTAATTGTTTGCCCACGGTACAGGCAAATCCTAATACTAATAGAGGACGCTCAAATCAATATTAGCAATGCAAATACGGATATATAGTATACATGAAAAAGCAACCAAGCTACGAGTAAATTGTAGAAACATATAATTAAATCTTTTCCTTAATTCCCTAGTCTACAGTCCTAGAAAATCAAGTTGTTTTCACTGAACAGGTTCGTCCACGGTCCAAACCAAGATCCAACAATAGAATATTAATCAATTCAACAAGTTGGTCAGACAACAAAAATCAATCAATATTCATGAAACATTCAACTGCAAGAGAATTAATATTAACCAAAAGATAGAAATCAAATAACAAAATCTCAAGAAGTCATAAATCAAAGCTTCACAATTGAATAAACCCTTGGGAAAAAGTTAGTTCTCCATAGATGAAAAATCTAGGTCAAAACTAAAGTCTGAATAAAGGAGAGTGAACAATGAAAACTCTAACCTAAAAGCTAATAAATAGCTTTGGAAAAACAAGTCATCCGAAATAATAAAAGATAAGAAAAATGAAAAGAAGATAAAAAGAAAACCTTTTAGAGCATCTCCAAGAGATGTTCCAAAACTTTCTCCAAAATGGGGAAAATATAGCTACTTTCTCCAAAAGAAAATTGCTCCAACTCCAACAATTTCTCCATTTTGGAGAATCAATATTTATTGAAGTAAAACATGATTGGATGAAAGAGTTGAAGAGGTAAGAAAAAGCAACCTTTTACATTTAATTAACCAAAAAAAATAAAAGGAAAAGAAAACATTAATTGCAAATTCACAATATGGAGCAAGGAGAGAAATCTCCACATTTGGAGAACCCACCATGAGTTTTGGAGATCTTCTCCATTTTGGAGATCACTTTGGGGAATCTATTGGGGCCAAAATTAGGACAAAAATCTCCAAATTCACATCTTCCATGAATTTGGAGATGCTCTTGGAGATGCTCTTAGGATCTGGAGTCCACCGCGCATGCGGTCCTTGGCGATCAAAAATCCTTCGTACTTCGCTCTGTCGCCTTCTACCGCGCATGCCCTGACGGATCCATGCGCGCGGTCTTCACCTATGTAATATGAAACTCCTATGATGCCACCACGCCCGCGGCCATGCCACCGCGCTTGCGGTACGTGTCCAGATTTGGCTCCTTTTCTTAAATATGTCTTGAAAACTCTTGCAACTTGAATCTTGTGTCTTCTATCTTTATATTACAATTAAGCACAAAGTCTAGCCTCGAACACTCAATATAGTCCTAAAATACAAGACTTATCACATCCTAAATAGAGTATATCGACAATATAATTAATGTGAATACCTGCTCAACAGACTAGTGGACGCTCTAAAGAATTGGTATTCGAGCTCCTCAAACAGATTCAGATGACCTGCACTTTATCTCATTATAAGTGCACTTTTCCTTATTTTGAATTAGTTGATGTAGTTGCTCCATTGTGATTTCCCCTTTACTGATGCATTCTTCAACAATATTGCAATAGTTGGTATATCTGGACCGCTCTGTTGCGAGGGATGCATCCCTCGATCCACCATGGGGATTGTATCCCATTATAAAGGGTTGGACAACAAGCATGGTTACGGCGAAGGAAACAGACGACTTAGAGGTGACGTTTGGAGAAGGGGTATTGTGCAGCCAAACTGAATTCAATCATGATGAACCTTTATCTCATTATAAGTGCACTTTTTCTTAATTTGAATTAGTTGATGCAGTTGCTCCATTGTGTTTTCCCCTTTACTAATGAATTCTTCAACAATATTGCTATAGTTGGTGTATCTAGACTGCTTTGTTGCGAGGGATGCATCCCTCGATCCACCACGGAGATTGAATCCCATTATAAAGGGTTGGACAACAAGCATATATGGTTATGGCGAGGGAAACAGACAAGTTAGAGGTAAGGTTTGGGGAAGGGGTATTGTGCAGCCAAACTGAATTCAATCATGATGAACCTGACGCAAGTGTGAACCTGGTCAAGGTTTAGGGAACGAGCAACAACATGGTGATGGAGATAACGCCTCTATAGTGGGGACACAGTGTCACCGTGTAGTACAAGATGATGAGCTTTCTTTAAGGAACCTCGGTAATTTTGCTGAAATTACGGCCCATGGTATACATTTGATCCGTAGTATCAAGAGTTTCGCTCCTACGAGTTTAGCTCACCCATCTGATGGTGGGGAGTCATCCAAGGCCACTCAAATCTGTGAACTCATGGATACTCTTTTCAATGTTCTATCGGACAACTACACGAACTCTGGGAAGTTCGTGACTGATGCTGCTATGTTCACCCTGATGATAGCGGTTGTAGAACGGTACATGTATGGCCTGACACAAGGCCAGCATGAAGAAGATGAGGAAGTTGAGAAAGATGAGGAAGTTCGAGAACATGAGGAAGAGGACCATGCCAGGTGTCTTCACAATAATGAGCCAGAGTTCATGTATGAAACCACAACAGAAGAAGATGAGGAGTACCATGACAAAGATACAACGGAGGAAGATGACCTTGATGAAGAACTTGAAACAGGTCAGGGACTTGTTTAAGTTGAGGAGAAAGAAGATAATGAAGATGAAGAGGGGGAAACGGTGGGAGAGGAGAGAGGGGAGGGAGAGGATCATGACATAGGTGATGCTGATGTATCCTCCAAAGCAGCTAATGGGGTTCAACCTACCGAGCATGAGGTTGCCTCCAAGCTTGATGATGATTAACCTCGTAGCAGGGAGGCTGAATCTGTTGAGCCGGGCAAGACCATTCCGCAAGAGCCAGTGCATACGGTAATGAGTATTCCTCAAAGAACTATGATTTCATTAGGTTTGACATGGCTTCTTAGTTGTGAATAATAGCACGAAACCTTGTAATATTTTGGAAATACATAACGTAGCTAGTGCAAATTGCACACCCTTTAGCTATCTCGGATTACATGATGTGAAATACATAGTCTAGGAAGTGCAGATTGCACGCCCCTTAGTAATCTCAGATTATATGATGTGATGCACAGTCTAGGACGTGCAAATTGCACGCCCTTCAGTTATGCAACATTATCCTCCGTGGTGTACGATTATGATTTTCTTCTGATTTCAAGAGGTCGAGGATGAATTTTGGGGCAGATGTTATCGGTGTGGCTCACTAGAATGTCAATGAGTCGTTAGGTGGACGTCCGCATCAAGATACTTCTATACGAGCTCCACCATCGCTGTTGAATTATAGTATAAAGTTCATTGGATTCTACAAATAACCTACCGATGCAAAACGAGATTGTTTGAACATGCAAGGGCTACAAACTACGAGAATAGGTAAGCCTTCACTATGATCAATAAAATGGGACCAGTGTCGATTTGTCTATTATGTTTGACTACTCACCCTAGTGTTTGTTTCACTAATGCAAGGATACAGTTGTGTTCAAGAATTTAGGCCGTGACATTAGTTTGACTCGATTAGACTTCACCTCCCTTACGGTTGGTAAAATTATCATCCAACGGTGGGTTGTGGATGTTGGGACGCTATCAAGAACGCTTGCGTACTTGTTAGTGTTCCACACAACCGTCCCTTAGTTTTGATATGAAAAACTCACTTTGATTCTAATAAAGTTGTCCAAGTGTTCAGGAACGCCAGTGACCAAAAGGACAACAAGTGTGTATGGGCGTCCCATAAGCTTAGGGACGCTAGCTAACAGGAAGTAAGGACTAGCTAGAGACTACTTGAGCAAGGACGGAGTCCCAAGCAAGTAGGAACGCAAGAAAGGAGTCCTTACTCACTAGCCGACAGGATGACATCACTCGACAATGTTTGATCATCCAAGGACACGTGGAGACCGATCCTGTAGCGGAGTCCAACACTACGTGGCGGACGATCCTGTTGCGGAGTCCAACACTACGTGGCGGACGATCCTGTTGCAGAGTCCATCAACACGTGGCGGCCGATCCTGTAGCGGAGTTCATCATACACAGCTGGATACAGGAAGCTTCCTCATCACCGCCCTACTACGTGGAGGAAGATCCTGTAGCCACGTCCATGAAGGGCATGATCGTCCCAGAGAAAAGACGCCCTTCCCCAAGTCCTATATATAGCCCCAAGGCATTTATTGTGACGCTAACGCTTTCAGGAATATTCAGAGAGAATCAAAGAGAAAGCGACTCACTCAAGAACACGAAGAACTAACTCAAGAACTCAAGAACAGTGCTAGAACTTGTGTTAGATCGAGTGAGACTTGTAACCAAATCACAAAAACAGTTTGTAAGAGAAAACCCAAAAAGAGAGAAAGAGAGTTCTGCGAAGTACTGCAGAACGTAGGAATAGAGTCCTTTAGAAGATTGAACTAGCTTAAGTTGTAGGCTTAAAGGAGTTCTTTACAAGTGAACTTAGGGAAAAGCTAAGTGTCAGAGAACTGTAAAGGCTCGCCAGTACAACTGTAATTTCCGCTGCATTAGAGGTTTACACTCAAGGACTACTTGGTCTTGAGTGGTTCCTCTATAATTCACTGCGTTCATTCTTTATCTGTTTAGTACTTAATTTCCGCTGCATTACTCAAGGACGCCCTTACTCCTCGTAGGGACGCCTAACCTAAGGACGCCTTTACCAAAGTAAAGGACGTCCCTCAGTACTAACGATCCAACAATTGGTATCAGAGCAGGCGCTCTAGATTCTTACTGAGTTACAGGTAAAGATGGACATGGAACCCATTGGAATCTCTTTTGTGAAGCCTCCGCGCCTAACGGACGGCAATTTCAATCGCTGGAAGACAAGGTTCGAAAACTTCTGTAGAAGTCAAAATTATCAATGCTGGAAGGTTATCATGAAAGGAGATCTCAAAGTTCCTGTTGACAAAGCTGATAAGGAGGACGAGTGGGGTCCTGACGAGTTTAAGCTGATGGAAACCAACGCTAAAGCTATTTGTTTCCTTCAAGCGTCCTTATGCGAGAGGGACGCCACTCGGGTTAGCAATTTGTCAACAGCAAAACAACAGTGGGAAGCTCTTGAGAAGTTCCATGTGGGAACCGCTGAAATGAAGGAGGACGTCCAGCTGAAAATCAAAAAGGAGTTCTATGCTTTTAGCATGCTGCCAAATGAGACGGTGAACGACTACTCATACCGTTTTGAGGCCCTTGTCACCAAGATGAGGAACTTGGGCATCCCGGAAACAGAAATCTCCATGAGGAATAGAGTTTAGGTGGTCATTGATGGTTTGACCGGAGTCTGGAACTTTGACAGGACAACGTTCAAAGAAAATACAGCCAACAAAACTCTAGATATGGAAGAAATCTATGGGAAGCTCAGGCAGTACGAGGAAAGAAGAATTTCTGATATGGCTAAGCTTGGACAGAATCCTCAAACTGATCTTGCTTTGGCGTCCACAACACCAGAGTACGCTGAGTACCTTCGTCGTCAACAAGAAATTGCTGTAATGGTGGAAGCCAACAAAGCTGAGAACCGCGAGAAGATGCGCGTTCAAGCCTTAAGGGAAAGAGAAAGCAAGTCTAAAGAACAACTGGATGAAGAAGAAGAAGTTGCTCTCTTTAACAAAGTTCTCCGTGTCTTTGGCAAAAGGAACAAACATGTCAATAAACACAAGATGCCCAAGAAAGAAATCCGCAAGTACACTGAGGCAGAAATGAAGGAACTCACATGCTACAAGTGTAACAGGAAAGGGCACTTTGCTAAGAAGTGTACAACGGGAATGTCTGCAAAGGAAATGAAGACAAAAGCTCTCATTGGAGCGTTCGCCTCTGCATGGGACAATGGGAGTTCCTCTTCTGATGATGATGATGAAGAACCAGATGAACAAGCATACATAGGCCTTGAGGACGCATCTGATGGTGAGCAAGTAGCTTTCATGGCTATGGAGGACGTCACCGTTGTTGAAAAGAACGCTTCGAAATCTGAAAATGAGGTAACTCGTGAATCTATGCTGAGTTCTCTTGAAAATTGTTCTAAGTCCAAACTCATTATGCTCATTGGAAAAATTATAGAAGAAAGTGTGGTCATGCAAAATAGAATGGATGAACTTGAACTTGAAAATGAAAATATTGTGGTTGAATGTGAAAACTGTAGTTCCATGACCATACAACTAGAGTCCTCATGTGAAGAAACTAAGTCCCTAAAAACTGAAATCATGTGTCTCAAACTTGAGAACGCTAAGCTTAGGGAAGAAGTGAAAGTGATGGGTAAGAGTCCCATAGTTGAAGAAGTGAGACCTATGGTGTTTGTCCCAGCTAAGAGAGGTCTAGGTTATGAATCTGACACTAAGAACTCTCTTCCTAGTGACTTTGAAGCAAGTAAAACTTCAGAACTTGAACTTGAAAGGGAGAAGACCAAAAATCTTCTTGAAAGAATTAGAGTTCTAGAGAGTGGAGAATTAGGAAAGGAAGACTACTACACTAACTCCACTAGTCATAAGATTTACAAGAAGATTGCTAAAGGGGACGGTTCAAAAGTTTGTAATCCTCAAAAGATGAAAGAAAACAAGATTCAGCGTCCCAATAAGAAGTACTATCTTGGTACCTACTATAGGATGTGTTGGTACTGTGGACAAGGAGATCACTTCAAATATGATTGTTTAAAACTAAAGGAAGATGTTGAAAATGGAAAAGCTGCTAGGACTAACAACGAAAATGCTAAGTCCGTTCCTAAGGCTAATCCTAGGCGTTCTAGACGCTCTAGGAACTCTTTCCGCAAGCATGCTATTTCTAATGATGTGAATATTAATGACTACATGCCAGAACCAGAGTTCTACTTTTGTAACGAACCAGGTAAGGAACACCTTGCCTGGGTCGCCAAACACTAACTTTGTTATGGTAGGTGGAAGTGAGGGGACGCCCATGGATCATTGATAGTGGCGCCTCAAATCATATGACAGGAAGCCAGATCCATCTCACTTCTATCCAAAGTAGTGCCACGGGAGGAACTGTCTCGTTTTGCAACAAGGGCAAAGGAAAGATCAAAGGAACAGGACCTGCTATTCTCAACCCGTCCATCAAAGCAACAAATGTCAGCCTTGTTGAAGGACTTGGCTTCAATCTCCTTAGCGTCTACCAGATGTGTGATCAAGGTGAAAATCTAGTCACTTTTGACTCAAAGGAGTGCCTCGTCATCAACAAGAAATCAAACAAAGTCGTTCTCAAAGGAGTACGCCAGAACAATGTCAACATCTTTAACCAGGAGTTCAAGCCTAAATCAGAGTTGTGTCTATCTGCTTCAAAGGAGGACGCTGATCTCTGGCATCGCCGACTTGGCCATGCTGGACCAAGCACAATCCTCAAGCTACACCAACGAAATCTTGTGAAAGGACTTCCCCGAATTGATCCTGAGAAAGTTGAACAGTGTGAAGCTTGTATTAAAGGGAAGCAAACAAGAACGTCCTTCAAATCCAAGAACGAAGTCAGTACAAAGAAGCCTTTGGAACTGCTCCATATGGATCTTTGCGGACCAATGAAGACGTTGAGCCACGGTGGAAAGAGGTACATTTACGTTCTTGTAGATGATTTTTCTCGATTCACTTGGGTTCTTTTCTTGGTCTCCAAAGCAGATTGTTTCAAAGCGTTCAAAGTCTTCATCAAACAAGTGGAATTCGCTCTTGAGACGCCTCTCAAAGCCATAAGATCAGACCATGGAACGGAGTTCCAAAATTCAGAGTTCCTAGCCTACTGTGATCAACTGGAGTCTCTCATAATTTCTCAGCTCCGAGAACGCCTCAACAAAATGGAGTTGTGGAAAGAAAGAATAGGACGCTAGAGGATATGGCAAGAACTATGCTCTTAGCAAATAGCGTTCCCAAGTACTTCTGGGCGGAAGCTATTGCTACAGCGTGTTACATCATCAATCGTGCCATGATCCATCCTTTGCTAAAAAAGACGTCCTATGAGCTGTTGAATGGAAAGAAGCCTCGCATTGATTATCTCAGAGTCTTTGGTTGCAAATGTTTCGTTCACAACAACGATAAAGAAAAACTTGGAAAGTTTGATGCAAGGAGTGATGAAGCCATATTCCTTGGGTACTCTCTTACCAGCAAAGCATATAGAGTCTTCAACAAAAGGACTCTAAAGCTTGAAGAGAGTATTCATGTTGTGTTCAAAGAAAGTTCTTCTCACAAAGAAAAACCAAGTAAGAAAGAACGCTCTTCTTTACAACAACAGGACGACTCTGAAGATGAAGCTGAAGATTGGACTTCTGGAAAATATTATGTCTCTAAGGACGCGTCTCCAAATCCTGAAGAATTCTCAGTGGACGCTCCCAGTGCTGTTCAAGGAGTTCCCTCTCATAGTGAATCCCCAGTTCAACAAGATGTAGCTGAATCAAGTCAACAAGGCGAGCAACGTCAAGGTGTGGACGCTCTCTCTGAGGGGGAACACATTGAGGACGATGCTCAAAGTGATAGTGATAATTCTGATGGAGACATTGATCCAAGATTTGCTCATTTATTTCAAAGGGAGTCTCGTTTCTCTAGGGATCACCCAACTTCTCAAATTGTCTCTGATCCTTCTCAAGGAGTTCAGACAAGGTCAGCTGCAAACAAGTCCCAGAGTGCAAATTTAGCTTTCTGTGCATTCAATGCCTTTGTCTCTATGGTAGAGCCAAAGAATATCAAAGAAGCACTCCAGGACGCTGACTGGATTCAAGCAATGCAAGAAGAACTCAATCAGTTTGAAAGGAACAAAGTTTGGACTCTCGTCCTACGTCCCAAAGGCAAAAATATCATAGGGACGCGATGGGTGTTCAGAAATAAGCTTGATGAGAGTGGATGTGTGTCAAGAAATAAGGCAAGACTGGTGGCTCAAGGATTCAAGCAAGAGGAAGGCATAGACTATGATGAGACCTTTGCTCCTGTTGCTAGAATTGAAGCCGTTCGTCTCCTTATTGCCTTCGCCGCTCACAAAGGATTCAAGTTATTTCAGATGGACGTCAAGACTGCCTTTCTCAATGGAAAGCTAAAGGAGGAAGTGTACGTTGCTCAGCCGCCTGGCTTTGAGGACGCCTCTCACCCAGATCATGTGTACTACTTGGACAAAGCGCTCTATGGACTCAAGCAAGCACCTCGTGCATGGTACGACAGGTTTGCGTCCTTCCTTTTGTCTCATGGGTACACCAGAGGTTCAATTGGTAAAACTTTGTTCATAAAGAAAGTTCACAAGGACATTTTAATTGCCCAAGTCTATGTTGATGATATAGTCTTTGGTAGTACTAACATGAAGCTTGTAGATGAGTTCAAGTCCTTAATGAGTAGTGAATTTGAGATGTCCCTCATTGGAGAACTCAATTTCTTCTTGGAACTTCAAATTAATCAACTCAAGGAAGGGACGCGCATTCACCAACAAAAATATGTCCGTGAAATGCTTGAGAAGTACGGGATGAACACGTCCAAACCTGTTGCAACCCCTTGTTCTCCAAACTCGCGTCTTTACGCAGATGAACAGGGAAAGGACGTTGATCAAAAGCTTTACAGAGGAATGATTGGCTCTTTGCTCTACTTGACCGCAAGCCGTCCCGACATTATGTTTGCCGTTTGCTTGTGTGCACGCTTCCAGGCGAATCCAAAGGAGTCCCACATGCAAGAAGTCAAGAGGATCTTTCGCTACCTCAAAGGACGCGACGATCTTTGCCTTTGGTATCCCAGGAAGACGTCCTTCAAGCTAGTTGGCTACTCGGACGCTGATTATGCTGGTCATGTGATTGATCGGAAAAGCACTTCAGGAATGGCACAGTTCCTTGGTTCATGCTTAGTCTCTTGGGGATCTAAGAAACAGAACTCTGTGGCGCTTTCAACTGCGGAAGCCGAGTACGTTGCTGTTACTTCGTGCTGTTCACAAGTCATCTGGATCAAATATCAACTAGAGGACTACGGTATCAATCTTGAAACTATACCCATTCGGTGTGATAACACAAGTGCTATTGAAATTTCAAAGAATCCTGTTTTTCATTCACGCACAAAGCATATTCATATAAGGCATCATTTCTTGCGTGATAATGTTGAACTAGGACTCATTAGTATGGAGCATGTAAGGACTGAAGACCAAATAGCTGATATTTTCACTAAGGCGCTTGATAGACGTCCCTTTGAGCATCTCAGGTTGCTCTTGGGGATGATAACTTTTAAGTAGCAAGTCCCGTTCTACTATTCCCTCAATGATTGGCTATGTTTTGTAGATTCTAAGTGTTTAAGGACTGTTATGCATTAAATTCATCTTTGCAAGGACGCTAGTCTAAAACTTCATGTGTTTGCTACTTTGGAACGCCATTCAAATTTTCTCTATTTTATCTTGAAAAGAGTATCCCTGATCACCCAACCCTCATTATAAGCCGAAATGATGGGAATTCTAAGCTTACCCTAGCCGAGAACTCCGCAAAAGCGTCCTATGAGCTTCATATTTTCTTTTACGGGACGTACTTGCGTTGTTCTCAACTGGATCGAAAGGTGATCACAAGAACGGTAAGTTGGTTGTTAGTTTGCTTGAAGAGGTAAAATTTTGCTAAGTATGAGAGGACGCTCAGTGTTTGTTGCAAAGGACGCCAGTTCAGTTGTTGAGGAGAAGTTGAAGAGTCAGAATTTTGAACTTTTGAAAGTGTGAATAGTGACCGTTGCTTTTGCTCAAATCTTAAGGGGGAAGTTTTGCCACGTGTCGCACAGTAAAGCAGTGTTAATTACCATTTGTGCCACCGCTTCCTCTATATAAGGCCAGAACAGTCGCAATCAAATTTATTACGCTCAACCACTTTCTCGCTCTCAAATCTGCTCTGCCTTCTCTCTAGAACTCCGGCGACTTTCTCTCTCTAAATCTCATTTGAAAACATGTCTCAAAGACAGTTGAACGTGGCCGGATCTTCTACCGGCGGGAAGCGGAGAAAGCTGGTGAAGTCCCACTACGTCGAAAAACCAAAACCCATTGTTCTTAATGAATCGTTGGTGGACTTCATCAACAGAAAGCCAAGAACTCTCTACAATTTAATAAGGGAACGCATGGACTTGCCAGAGGTCAAGAATAATGCAACGAAGACCAAGAACTATGAAAGGTTCATTGAACGCTTCGTCATGCCAAGTCTTCACAACACCAACTACAAGGACTTGCCAAGACGGATGGACGACGTTCTCTTCTTCTCACAATTTGGAGGTGAGAATCTGGGTCCCTTACTTGAACTTATACCTGATCTCCACAACGCTGTCCTTCCCGACTTTCCCATGTATCCTAGGGACTCCCTGGCCTACAAAATGCTCAAAGCAAGAGTGCCAAGTCCCTCTCCACCTCCTCCTGGCGTTCCTACCCTAACCACCAAAAATTTGCTGAAGCGTCCTGCACCTTCCTCTCCCCTCTCAAAATCTTCCCAACCCTTCTCCACTTCAAAACCAACGGAGATTGTAGATCAGTTTCCTTCCCATCTAAAGGAGGGACGCTCCAAAAAGGTTCACGACCCAAGGCCCCTCAAAAAGGGCAAGACTTCAAGCGTCCCATCCTCCAAACCCCCCACAAAACGGCCTAGCACCACAAAACGGCCATCCAACCTCTCCAAGGAATCCACTCCTCCACCTCAACAAATCTCAATCGTCCAACTCCCCACCCCTCCTCCGTCCCCCCAACCTTCCATAACAAATGCCCTAATCCCTTTTCCTCCCAAAACCCACTCTCCCCTAAATTTGGCCAACTTCCCTTCTGCCCCGGCCAACATTTCCCCACCAAAGGACCCCGAGACCCCAAAGTCCCGCCGTCCATCCTCTGAAAGTGGCCCGGAGGAGACAGAACGCACGCTCGAGCATACTTTTCGCCGAAGGAAGGCTGGTGAAAAGCCCAGGGTTTTGCTCGCCAAGGCCGTTCCTGCGCAAATCGAGCACGTTCCCTCCTCTTCCTCTTCTAGCTCATCTGAGAGCCAAAGAGGTACGCCCGCTCAGGTCTCCCCTTTCATCGATGTTGTTGGGGATTTGAATGATGAAGCGGAAGGAGAGGTGAACGCTCCAGGTCGCTCAAGAGAACGCCGAGCCAACTCTTTCTGATGAGCTCGCGCGTGATGCTCAGGAAGTCCCTCCCTATGACCAATCCCTCCCAATCCTAAACCCCTCCCCAGCTCCACAAGAAAACCCCTCTCCTACAATCCAAACAGAATCCCATCAAGTCCACGCGGACGCTGAGCCACCAACAACAGAAAATCAGATAGAGGCTCAGGACGCTGAGGGCACGTCCCAAGGTCAGACCTCCGGTGCCGATCAAGCCACAGCTGGTGGCGATGCAGGAAAAGAACAAGGCACAGAGGACGCTCCTTCAAAGGACGCTTCTGACAGTGACTCGGAGAAAGCTGAGGACGAGTCAGATGATGATGAGGACTCTGAGTCCCCCAAGGGCAAGCGCAAAAGGAAGAACGCTGATGTGCCCGTTAAAGTCCTGAGCCCTCTCATTTACTCTGAAGAGTGGCTAGCCTCCTTCGACGATGAATCAGTTCAGGAGTTTCTTGAACTTTTGAAATTTCAAGGTTGGCAGAACGTTGGACCAGCGCCGACCACTGTTGACAAAGAACAGGTGAAGGCGTTCTACAGGGATTTGCGCTACAAGGCAAAAGATGGCTCCCTCCACTTCAAAATTGAAGGTGAGAAAGCTTCAGTAACAGAACGCCAAATGCGCTCCTTCCTGGTTCTAGGTCCACGCAAGCCACCGTCCGATGCTCTTAGCTCTCTTCCTGAAGGCGGCTTTGAAACGACAGATCAAGAACTGCCTCTGGTTGAGCACATTTTTCAGGGTAAAAGGCCGATGGGACTCGACAGGGTAGCTCACGTTCTGAGCAAAGTTGGCGCAATCGTTCACTACTTCATTTGTCGCGCGATTCTTCCAAGGTAGGAAAAGCGTTCAATTGTGCAAGCACATGACATAATCCTAATTGACGCTATCCTAGAACGCCGTCCAATCAACTTAGCCAGAATTGCTATGCAACACATGGCCAAGTGTGGAAGGAAGAGGCACGCCTTACCCTACCCTGGAGTCGTAAAGGCAATCTTGCAGTCCCAGGACGCTTATGATGATAGCGCTCCCTCTGAAGAACTTGGCTTAAAATGGAATGCCAAGAAGGGACTTGTCGAGATAAGGCATAATGAAGAGTTGCCGTCTGTTCTGAAACAGTTAGAAGCTGAGGCTGAGGAAGCCAGACTGAAAGCCGAGGAAGAACGCTTAGCTGCTGAGGCTGAGGCCGCAAGGCTTAATCCTACGTCTCAAGAGTCCCCCCAGGACCAAGAGCCCGCAGTAGATCTTACAACACTTGATCAAATGCTCTTAGGGCCTTCTTCTCCTCCAGCTCTTCCAACGGACGCTCCCTCTTCGAGTACAGGTCCTCTGCCCCGTTCTGCCCCTGCAAACATCGCCCAGCATCCCCCAGCAGAACTCATGGGTGCAATTATGGACAACCAGTGCCTCATTTTCTCTGCCTTAAAGGACTTATCATCTGCGTTCTCCCAGGCTGCTGAACTTCAAGAACAACTGCTCAAGTTTTGTCACGACCAGCGCCGTTCTCAGTGATTGCCACCACCCCTTTTATCCCCTATTTTGTTGCTTTTGCTTCCTTTGAACTTCAAACTCATGACCTTGGTTTGTAATAACTCTAATTTTGTTTGAATGGCAACTCCACTATTTGCTTGCATGTGTTTGTTTAAGCGTTCCACTGCTTTTAGTTATGTGTTTGTGCTAACGTCCTCATCACTTGTTATCCTTTTCGATGATGCCAAAAGGGGGAAGTGTAGTTTTGCAGAGATGCGCTATAAAATAGTTATCTAGAATAAGCAAGTGTTAAGGGGGAACTATTAAGTGAAAAGTCTAAGGTACGCTCATGCTAAAATAATAAAGGACGCTTAGAAACTTTTCTAGGACGCGACTCTCTCCTTAAAATCCAAAAGCTAGAGAATCAAAGATTGAAAACTTTTGCTTATTAGAATTTCTCTAAGTATTAGAGGACGCCTCTAAGCTTTCATGCATGCTAAGTTCCAATGTCAAAACTATTTTGCTGAAGAGTTTGTCATCATCAAAAAGGGGGAAATTGTTGGGACGCTATCAAGAATGCTTGCGTACTTGTTAGTGTTCCACACAACCGTCCCTTAGTTTTTATATGACAAACTCACTTTGATTCTAATAAAGTTGTCCAAGTGTTCAGGAACGCCAGTGACCAAAAGGACAACAAGTGTGTATGGGCGTCCCATAAGCTTAGGGACGCTAGCTAACAGGAAGTAAGGACTAGCTAGAGACTACTTGAGCAAGGACGGAGTCCCAAGCAAGTAGGAACGCAAGAAAGGAGTCCTTACTCACTAGCCGACAAGATGACATCACTCGACAATGTTTGATCATCCAAGGACACGTGGAGACCGATCCTGTAGCGGAGTCCAACACTACGTGGCGGACGATCCTGTTGCGGAGTCCAACACTACGTGGCGGACGATCCTGTTGCAGAGTCCATCAACACGTGGCGGCCGATCCTGTAGCGGAGTTCATCATACACAGCTGGATACAGGAAGCTTCCTCATCACCGCCCTACTACGTGGAGGAAGATCCTGTAGCCACGTCCATGAAGGGCATGATCGTCCCAAAGAAAAGTCGCCCTTCCCCAAGTCCTATATATAGCCCCAAGGCATTTATTGTGACGCTAACGCTTTCAGGAATATTCAGAGAGAATCAAAGAGAAAGCGACTCACTCAAGAACACGAAGAACTAACTCAAGAACTCAAGAACAGTGCTAGAACTTGTGTTAGATCGAGTGAGACTTGTAACCAAATCACAAAAACAGTTTGTAAGAGAAAACCCAAAAAGAGAGAAAGAGAGTTCTGCGAAGTACTGCAGAACGTAGGAATAGAGTCCTTTAGAAGATTGAACTAGCTTAAGTTGTAGGCTTAAAGGAGTTCTTTACAAGTGAACTTAGGGAAAAGCTAAGTGTTAGAGAACTGTAAAGGCTCGCCAGTACAACTGTAAGATCGTTCAATAGAAAGGAAAGAACTATTCAAAAATCCTCCAAGGAGGTAGAGGTTTACACTCAAGGACTACTTGGTCTTGAGTGGTTCCTCTATAATATACTGCGTTCATTCTTTATCTGTTTAGTACTTAATTTCCGCTGCATTACTCAAGGACGCCCTTACTCCTCGTATGGACGCCTAACCTAAGGACGCCTTTACCAAAGTAAAGGACGTCCCTCAGTACTAACGATCCAACAGTGGATGCCTTCACTCTAGTCTTGAATCATAGAGAACTGAGTTTTGTAGAGAAATTCCCAAGGAGATTCTTTGCATCATATGTAGTTGTATGTATAGTTTACTAATGCTTCCAACAAGTTCTTAGGTACCACTCCTCATGCCACTTACTTGGTGTCTCTTGTTCTTATTTCCAAACTGGGATAGCAATGGACGACTTGCATGATATGTCTGCTTTGACGCCCATTTTTAACCGAGAAATGAATCGTCTCCTATAACTGCATCACACAAGACTTGTTGATTTTGACTTGGTAAACATCTCCTCCAAGAGTTTGTATGTGCAGATATTTTTTTAGCATTCCTCTATTGATGATCCACGCATGCTTCATTGTGGAAAACAGTGGTTTTTCCCCTTCTACATGGGAACACAATTGTATCGTGTCTACGTAAATGTCATGAACATAAGGGTTGATTGGGTTGATGTTGGTTGTGGACCAACAGCCTACCACAAGATGATTAGATATGCTAAATGAGTGGTTAGTTCATAACTTGTGTTTGTACTTAGGACACTTAAATTTGTTCGTGATTGTAGAAGTCTTTTGCATCACCTTTCTTGATACATATTGCATAGACTGCTAATGACCAATTTCTACATGAGCTTGGGCTCCTGCACCTATCTGGCTGGCTCCAAAGCACAACTTGCAAGAAGCTTACACGGGTAGGACCATCTCTACCGATATTTGGCGATTTACTGGGTTCACAAAAGGGAATTTTCCACATGTGTCACATGCATACGTACATGGGAAATGGTTTGGTTAAGTGGGGCTATCAGTTGGGTGAGGAGTAACATATGGACGAGGGCAAAAAAGATTTCAACAAGCAATTGGAAAAGATAAGATGTGTTTACATGACCATGATTTTATGTTCCGGCGTCAACCAAGTAACTTGCAATGTTTAGTTACACCATGGACAACTTGAAGTTGTGTTCATTTGTTATCTTGCTAAGTAAAATACTAAAATGCACATTCCACTAAAATGGACACCATACACAGTTGGAACGGCTAATTAAACTTCTTATTTGTTCAACTTCCTTGGATATATATTTATATGCTTATACTATGACCAACGGGCAATGAAATTGCATAGAGGCTACAAATAAAATGGACACCACACACAGTTGGAATGCAACTAAGCGAATAAAATCCACAACCTCCAGCTAAGCAAAACACAATATGTTGCACACTAACCATAGCAACACCACATCAATATTGTACCTTATGCCTCAATTGCACACCATAACAACAAAAAACGTCCATTGCACGCCATAGGAATTTGTCAAAGGTAAATTTCATTGGAGGAGTACCAGCCGTTCTGTTTTGGAAGTGATGAGGTTCTGGATTGATTGTGTGTTTCATCGGCATGAGTTTTAGCAATGTTTGAGGAGTTTGTAACTTCCATGTTTTGTTTTCTCCTCAAACCAAGTATTCGTGGGTGGGCGAATAGTTCTTAGCATGATCTATTAATTAAAGACTTCATTATAGGGCTTTTTATATAATGAAATGATGTACGTTTGCCCATGTTCTCCTGAAGTCTGACAATTAATTAGCATGGGTCGATCGATGAATTTAATATTGAATTTAGTAAGCAACACGTCTGATAAGCTAGCATCAATATGCATGCTAATAAGAAATCAGTCAAATAACACCTAACTTGCATGTTTTATTACTCCTCCATGAATGAATGCTTTAGGTATAAACTATTGTAGTAGATAGAGTATCATGTACATTAATATTTGGACCCTAATTTATTATTGTTTTGATATGCTGAGATTCACCTTCTTCGTTTAGCCATGTGAAATATGAAATTTTAGTCATCAATCACCCGAGTGCAAACCATAAACCACAATCATAAAAAATTCAGAATATTAAGCATTTTTCTACAATTGAAGGACTTCCTCCATTGCATGTATACCTTCTGGTAGAAAAGCAAAATCATACTTAATAACATTCATGAAATCAATAGATGAGTCCATTCAATCACTTTCAAAATAATTTGTATACCTCTTAAAAGACTCCAAATTTACAATCCATTAAAAACAAATTGCGTTTCGTCTTCATAAGCCTCTTTCTTTTCTTCAAGAACATAGAATTAAAGATAAGAGAAACCCCACCATAATAGTTAACTAGCCCAATTCAAATATAAGTAATTAGTTCTGTGCTATATCAAATAGATTGATTTAACATCTACAATGGGTGAAAATTAATCAAAAAAAGCGTTTTGATTATTTAAAACAAGAGTAAGCTGCCATTTATAAATTAAGTTGGTCAAGATTAGCTATGTTTCCATAGAATTCAAGTACACGACACTATTATACGGTGGTTGTGCGAGATCGATCGAGGATTTTGGGAGAGAATCTGTATTGCACCTTGAGACTCCACAAAAGAAGGAATCATAATGTGTTTTGGGGGTCGTGTAAGCGTGTCTTTGGTTTTGTTTAGGAAGAAGGGTATTTTTCCCCTTTGAGTTAAGAAATTGCCAAATTTACTAAGTTTGTCACCGTGCCCTTCCCTTTTATTTTTTCACAAAATCATTTTGTTTTAATTTGGTGCGTACAATCTTCTAATCTAATGGATCACATGTGTTATCATTTTTCACCTTACTCTAATGTATCAGCCGAACTACACTATAATGTTATATATTATTTCAGTCTTGGATTTGCATGTTAATTGTGATCGTTATAATATTATATCGGTCTTGGACTTGCATGTTAATTATATTCGTTGGAGATCGATTTTGTTCGATCCAGAAAGCAATGTTGCATCGACTGCATACCAACCACTATTATATTAATATAGACGTGTCTCGTTGTGCATGGTACGACTATGACTTGCATTTCACATTTCGTATTTTGAAACTATTTTTATTATAAATATGATATTTACGAGTGAAAACATATATCACATGAAAATATGACATATATATATGTTGATATATAAGATAATAAAAAATACAAACTAATTTAATATCAAATACAAATATAACACTTTGTTTTAAAAATGGGGCTTCAATTTATGTTTTTTTTAATTCAATTTTCTAATAGTACTTCTTACATAAATAGATTAAAAAAAATTAAAAAGATAAGTGATATATTAAAAAGGATAGAATATCTCAATAAATGTCAAAATTTTTAACACATCTACATAAATAGATAATAGGGGATTTGATCAGACTTATTGAAATAACATAAATAAAAACTATTTATTTAAATAAGGGACGGGGCCAAAATCAACGTAGTGGCTAAAAAACGATCATTTTTTATAATATATATAAATATAATATTGATTAGAGGGATGAAAGGTTACGATGTGCTGTACTAGCACAACTCTCATACCATGTACGAGTAATATGAATATACATCCAACTTAACTAATCCGGGATTGAATTTTGACTCGAGCTAGTTTTAGACTCAATAATGTATAACGCAAACCCGATAGATCTGAATACAAACTTATTGAGCTATAATGCATTTTTCATAATATATTAATTTAATTATTTTTTAAATATTTTTGTTCAATTTTCATATTTATATTATTATTTAATAATTATATAGTTCTTTAATAATAAATGTAAAATTAAAAAATAACATTATTGACCAAGGGGTCAAATCGACCTCGCATAAGAACTTCCATTACTCGACCCGATTTAATTGGTAATTTGACTGAGTTGAACTCGTAGTTAGACAAATTTCAAAAGAATATGTCATCATGTAGTTTATTTTGTCTATGTGTC